>QKWP01000289.1:64282-93512 GCA_003550325.1 Gigaspora rosea | reverse complement strand
TTTAAAATACGTTTCCTAAAAAAAAGAAAAAAACAAATTGTTCTCTAAAAAAAAAAAAACAGAATGTTCAATATTTCATAAAAAAAAAAACATAATGTTTCTCTCTAAAAAAAACAAACTGTTTTCTAAAAAAAAATACAAACAAAACGTTCTCTAAAAAAAAAATACAAAACGTTCTCTAAGAAAAAAACAAAACTTTCTCTAAAAAAAAAAAAAAAAACGAATGTTCTCTATAAAAAAAGAAAACCAAAAAAAATTTTAACAAATTTTCTATGCCATTTAATCCATAATGTGTCCTAAATTATAACTACATATACTACAAAATAAAAAAAAAACTTAAAAAAAATCCCCCCTATTTCAACCTATTTTTACCTCTCTCTCCCTTTTACCCCTCTCTCCCTTTTCACCCTCACTCTCTTTTACCCCTCTCTCTTTTCTTCTCTCTTTTTTTTACCTGCTGGGTTACTATTATAGCCCAATTTTTTATTAGCACATTTCAAATATAATATTTATAAAAATTACAATATTAGCATTCTTTTAAATATACCTATTTTGCCATTTAGCAGGTTTCAAATATAACCTTTTTCTCCAATACCTACTTTTCAAATATAACCTTTTTTAAAAATGGCCCTCCAATAGCTATTTTTCAACTATGATCTCATATAGATTTTTCGGGGTCCTATAAAAATATGTGATAGAAATTATATAAAAATCACTATAGGCGAAATGTGGTGTGCTTCCATCTAAAGCTTTTTTCTTACTAAGTAATGATATATGCCAACAATTGAAAATTGTAGAGCTCGTCAAGACGCATCTAATAGTGGTTAGATCATCCAAATCGGCCTAGTGGATGGTGAGATATCATTGAAAACGATTCATTGGTTATATAAGAGATTTTATATAGTGAACAATCGTTTTTCAATGATATCTTGCCATCCACTGAGCCGATTTGAATGAATTAACATCTGTTAGATGCGTTTTGACGAGCTCTACAATTTTAAATTAGTGAGCATGTATCATTAACTTAGTAAGAAAAAAGTTTTAAATGGAAGCACACCACATTTCACCTATAGTGATTTTCATATATAATCTCTGTCACGGATTTTTATATAGTTGACCAATCATTTTTTGATGATATCTTGTCATCTACTGGACCAATTTGGATGATCTAACCATAGTTAGATGTGTCTTGACAAGCTTTACAACTTTCAATTAGTCAATAGGTACTATTAACTTAGTAAGAAAAAAAGTTTCAAATGGAAGCACGCCATATTTTGCCTATAATCACTCTCTAGTTGGCAGTTGGATTATCAATTAAGTAACTTGTTTAAAATATAAAAATATATTTATGTTATTCAAACTCAAACTAGTTTGCAAACTTCAAATCAAACTAAATCAAACTTAGTATAGTATTTAGGTTTGGTTTTTTTTATTTGAATTTGGGGTTGATCTCAAACTTTATAAAATTAATAGTTTGAGTTTGGTTTGATTTCGGGTTTGATCAAACTCAAATCAAACCTGGATCAAACTTCGGAACCCTAGAGTCAAGGGTTACTGCTGTTCTACGTTTCATAGGTTTTATAGGTCTAATAACACGATAAACAAAACTTCAAGTTAATATTTAATTTATTAATTCAATTTACACACATTAACGTCTTGCCATAATATTACTCAAGTTTAGCCAAATTAGATTAAACATACGTTGGGGACCTCTCCTACCCCATTTTTTAGCAATCACATAAAAAGTAAATTTTGCAAGCAAATTTGTTTGTATAATGTATTAAGAAATAATTCACAAAATTTTACTAATTAATTATAACTTGATGCACTAACTAAACTTGTTTAAAATTTAAAAATACATTAAATTGATAGTATTGTTTTTATTTTACTTGAAATTTGAAGAAAAGATGCTTAAATTTGACTTTTTAGATCAAAAATCCAAAACTATGCATATATTAAACAAAATAAAAATTTTTCTAATTTAATATACTTTTAGACACTGAACAAATTTACTTAGTGCAAAAGTTAGAATTAATTAATAAAATTTGTGAATTATAAGATTTAATAGAATTAATATTTCATTAATTAATTCTAACTTAATACATTAAGTAAACTTGTTTAGCAACTAAAATACATTAAGTTAGCAGAATATTTTTTAATTTTCTTAAAATTTGAAGAAAAGCTGTTTAAATTTGACTTTTTTTATCAAAAATCCAAAATTATGTATCTATTCTCCAAATTTCAAATAAATAAAAAATTTTTTCTAATTTGATTCATTTCTAGGTACTGTACAAGTTTTCTTAATGCATAAAGTTAAAATTAATTAGTAAATATTTATAAATTATAATATTATATAGAATTTTATTAATAACTAATGATTCACAATATTTCACTAATTAATTCTAACTTAATATACTAAATAAATTTGGTTTTTTTTTTTTTTTTTTTTTTTTTTTTTTAATATTACGGTAAGGTCATACCTCTGGACTTTATTGAGTGTATACTAATTGTTCAATATATTGCTTACAATTATTATACTATCTACTAAGTACTGAGACTTGGACTAATTTATCTATAACCTAAACCTACCAGAGCCTACCATACTCCTATTTATATAGCCAGCCTGGATTTGGACGTCCCTTTTCCCCAACCAACCATTAGTATTCAAATGTTCACTACTTTATCCACATTTCCTAAGATCATTACTTCCAATTTGGTGTATGTGATTTCAGGTAGGCGCTTTCTGCTTCCAAATTGGTATACCCAGTTCCTTACTAGCATACTTCTCGGGAGTTCATATTTTAAGCCATGCAGCTGCCTCTACTTCATTGGGTAAGTATTTCAAACCTGCATGCTGCTGCAACTAGTCAATTTTACTGCGACTTGGGGACCCAGGATTTAACGTTCCGAATTCAGAAATGTGCGAACGACTGTACTCCTCCCTATGGTGACGAGTATCCAGGCATGTTTTGCCAAAGCTTCTAGTCCCTGATGTAGTTGGATGGCATCATGAGGCTCGGCCAACCCAATCTACCACTATATACACTTATACCAGCTATATCTGTTATGCTGGTCCAAGATTCTCTTAATGTCCTAAGACTCCTATATGGGTGCACCCAGAGCTCCGTTGGGCTTTGACACATACATGCCTCCATGCTTCCACTTCTTGTTGGTCCGTTAGTTTCATCTGGTTTATTCTGATCCCTAGTACTCACATCCGACACCTCTAACTTTATACCAATCTCTCTCAAACTACCAAGCCAGTTGGCCTGAAAGGATTGGTCTGCCTGGCTTTATGTGCTAATGGACTCTCTTTCCTTAGTACCCACTTCTAAAACATAGGTCATTTTCCTCCAGTACAACTCTGGCAGCCAGGTTGGTGTTCCCTTTTGCTATAGGGTATGTTTTGTTCAGTTTTCTGGTCTCCAGTTGAGAGGGCTTCTGTAGCACCATAGAAGAAACTTCCTTACCTCTCTACCCAGAGCTTGCCAAACAGGTTTCAATTGTTCTGGTCCCTTGGATTTGTCTGTGCAACATATACAACTGCACTGATGCTCCCATTCAAGATATGGTACCAAAATTATAGATAATATACCCGACTGATCAATGAACAAATGTTACTATAACACAGGCCTATTTTCCAATTCGTCTGCAGTGAGATTTGAACTCTAGACCTGCCGCTTGGGGGTGACAACCAAACAGCTTCTCTATATCGCCACACCCTCTAAATAAATTTGTTTAGTACTTAAAAATACTTTAAATTAGTAGAATATTTTTTTTATTTTATTTAAGAGTTCTTCTAGGCATCTCTAGCTAGAGATATATAACTTAAATATCTCTGGCCTTTTAACCAATTAAAATTCAAAAAAGTCACGTGATCTCCATTTTTGTCGATTACTCGATCATGCGATTACGCTGGACAGGTCGACTACCTTTGTGTAACCCAGAATTACGATCTTCTTTACAGAAAAGAAAAATAAAAATTTTCAAACCTTTGAGCGAAGATATCTCCGCAACCACTTGACCAAACTCGACGAAAATTGTTTATTTGAATCCTATGGATCCATAGAATTCAAATAAAAAAATTTTCATCGAGTTTGGTCAAGTGATTGCGGAGATATCTTCGCTAAAATTTAGAGAAAATTCAAAATGTCTATCAAAATAGAAGCTGCGCCAAATTTTTTTAAAAATTTGAGCGAAGATATCTCCACAACCACTTGATCGAACTCTACGAAATTTTTTTTATTTGAATCCTATGGATCCATAGGATTCAAATAAAAAATTTCATCGAGTTTGGTCAAGTGGTTGCAGAGATATCTTCACTAAAATTTAGAGAAAAGTCAAACCATCTATCAAAATAGAAGCTGCGCGATTTTTTTTAAAAATTCGAACAAAGATATCTCTGCAACCACTTGACCAAACTCAACAAAATTTTTTTTATTTGAATCCTATGGATCCATAGGATTCAAATTAAAAAATTTTCGTCGAGTTTGGTCAAGTGGTTGCAGAGATATCTTTGTTCAAATTTTTAAAAAAATTCACGCTGCTTCTATTTTGATAGATGGTTTGACTTTTCTCTAAATTTTAGCGAAGATATCTCTGCAACCACTTGACCAAACTCGATGAAATTTTTTTATTTGAATCCTATAGATCCATAAAATTCAAATAAGAAAATTTTTGTCGAGTTTGGTCTAGTGGTTGCGGAGATATCTTCGCTCAAATTTTTAAAAAAATTTGGTGCAACTTCTATTTTGATAGACGTTTTGACTTTTCTCTAACATTTAGCGAAGATATCTCTGCAAACAGCGACAAACTCGATAAAAATTTTTTTATTTGAATTCTATGGATCTATAGAATTCGAATAAAAAAATTTTCATCAAGTTTGGTCAAGTGGTTGCGGAGATATCTTCATTCAAATTTTTAAAAAAATTTGGCGCAGCTTCTATTTTGATAGACGTTTTGACTTTTCTCTAACTTTAGTGAAGATATCTCCCCAAACACTCGACCAAACTCGATGAAAATTTTTTTGTTTGAATCCTATGGATCCATAAGATTCAAAAAAAAATTTTTGTCGAGTTTGGTCAAGTGGTTGCGGAGATATCTTTGCTAAAATTTAGAGAAAAGTCTAAATCTCTATCAAAATATAAGCTGCACCAAATTTTTTTAAAAATTTGAGCGAAGAATCTCTGAAACAAAGTGACCAAACTCGACTAAAATTTTTTTATTTGAATCCTATGGTTCCATAGGATTCAAATAAAAAAATTTTCGTCGAGGTTGGTCGAGTGGTTGCGGAGATTCTTCGCTCAAATTTTTTAAAAACATCAGCATAGCTCCAATTTTAATAGATATTATTATTTCATCATACATAAAACATTTATTACAATGAACCGATTTAGAGGTAATTTGAGTATAACAGTACTAATCTGTAACTCAATCTCTCCATTATATTGTTCCTCCCACTTTATTAATCAGCTGATTATATTTCTATCCTTTACCCGATTTAAATATTTTATTTTAACATTTTTTACAAATTTGAAATTATAGCACAAAATAAAATTCCTATCCTTTACCCGATTAAAATATTTTATTTAAAATTTTTTACAAATTCGAAATTATAGCACAAAATAAAATTTTTATCTATTGTGAAATGAACAATTCGGGGGTTGGGACCCCATAGTCTAGTGGTCTAGATGCTCAACCCTCATAGCCAAGATCTTTGGTTTGAATCCTACTAGAAGCGGTTTCTAGGAAAATTCGGATACAAGACCCTGTGAAAGTCCATGTGAAGTACGAATCTGGTTTAGGAATTTCTGGAAGGAGATCTATTGTGGAGGGTTGGCACTATAAATGACGGTCCAGTTATACAAAGGTTGTGCAAGTAATTCCTTAGCGGCCAAGAGCAAGATAGCATCAACAACCCTAAGCTGGTCTTGAGATCTTGATTGGGAGGGTAACATAACTGTAACACGAACCTGAGTGGTGAGAAAAGTGGTGAACACAAAGGGATCTGTAGTAAAGAATTTGCCTAAACTGGATAAGGAATACTTCTGGCTCCGGTACCAAACCTAAATTGGAAGGAAACTACTACTATAGAGGTAGATCTGCGAATTGGGAATATGAACAAAATGACGAATCACCTGGTGGGAAATACAATGTATGAAATAAAGCTCCCTGGCCTAACCAACGGTAGAACACCAACCGCTCTACAAAAAGTTGGAAGTAGTATAGAAATGTATTACAAAATCCAGTTGGGAGTAGCTGTATCATATAGGAGGAGTGGGGTGGTTCTCACTCGGCGGTGCTCATCTACCTTTAGGGGAAGTATCTGCTAACCAATCCAGATAGCATATCTGTAGTAATATACAATAGATTACTGAGAGTAGTGGGCAAAGCTTAGCTTGTACCCCCACTAGCACATGGGTAATCTCAGGGTACCAAGGTTTAGGAAGTAACCGTGAGGTTACGATCGCTGGGCAAAGCCCTTGCACCTACTTGGAAGTATAGGATTTGCAATATGAGAGAAGCTGTGAATATAGTAAATAGTGGAATAACAAAATAGGGAGTAGTCCAAAAATCCAGGTTATACAGAAAATGGGGTATGGAAAGCTCTGATAGGTTTAGATCACAGATAGTCAAGAACGTCTGAGTCTCTTGTACTTAATATTATAACATTGTATCACATAATATATACAAACATTTACTTAATAATAAAGTCTTCGAGGCACGACCTCACCTTAAAAAAAAAAAAAAAAAAAAANAAAAAAAAAAAAAAAAAAAAATGAAATGAACAATTTGAAGTAGCTAATCTACCCTAACTATCTAACCAATGCCATCAATACCTAACTCTAACCCAAACCTTAACTATCTAATTCTACCAAAATTTAACTATACGATATCGTTTTTAAAACCAACACAACTCGACTTAAGGCAAATCGGGTTCAAACGGCATTATTAATCTTCGATGACAGGACCACCAGGTCGTCTACCTGAAGAAATTTCATTCGAAGATACCCAATCCATAGTCCTTTCGTGGAACTGTGTCTGATTTACAGCCACGTATCTTTTCGGAGTCATGTTCCTGTAATTGCCAAAAAAACGTTTCGTCCAAATATGTGCTGTCAATGCCCCGAAAATTAAAATAGAAAGAAAGTTAATACCTAAGCCAAAAATGGAAGAAAAATATAGTCGTATTTAGCTTCAAAAAGTTTTATGCTCCTCACGCACACTTCTTTATGTGTCTAATTTGTCTAATCACATATTTAAATATTCAATTCTTGTCCACAAAATATCACCCTGGATCAGCCAACTTTTTCCAACGATCCCTCGTACCAAATTTTCCAAGAACTCTGACCTATGAAAACTCTATAGTTAATATAACTATACACAACAAAACTTCACCAAAGCTGCTGTCAGGTACAAAGTCCACTCACTGGATGTTCTGCTTCTGAAATAGAGATGAAAAAGATATGCAGACTTTTAAGCGAGGCACCTTGGCAGGCTTTGGTACAATCGAGCAAAGACGTAGTAGAGAAACTCTGGAGCTTTGTCAAGTTCTGTGGATATGAAAATAGAAGTAGAGGCTTGATTAGATATATTATTCTATATAGCGTAACTCTGTCAAAGTCCTTTAAGTTTGGTACTCCTGCCCTACGCCCCTTTGGTCATTTCAAAATTTTAAAAAAGTGGCATTTTGGTTTACCATCTCCAAAAGATCAGCATTGTTTATTCCTTCCAAATTAGGAATGCGCCTACCAAATCGGAATGAAGTCATGAGTGAAATCAGGTCCTTCAAGATAAACAGTGAACGCCATATGAGGTTTTTTGGAGTAGACATCAAAATGAAATTTCTTTCTAGAACGTTCTATTAGAAGTAGTTTCTTTTCTTTTCTTTTTTTCTTTTCTTAATCTGTACATATAATACTTAAAGGAGGCGTTTCCTTGTGTAGTATTATATAATTTTTTTCGTCGGGCACAGGCATAAATAGTGCTGTCATAGCCGCTTACTTTGTGCCTTCTTCTTCTTTCTTTTTATTTTACTTTATATTATTTTGGCTTTTCGTTTAGGCTATGTAGATTTCCTCCATTTTATTTTTCCTTTTATTTTCTTTATACCTTTTTGTTTTCTGGTAGAATCCTGCTACTCGAGAAGTTAGAAGAAGAGGGTTAGAAAGTAGGTGGTTATGACAGGCAGCAAACTTCTATCGGTGATTCGGATACTCTAAATCTATTGAGAAGAGGGGTTCTGATGAGAGAAACGTTTGTATAGCAGGTCACATTTAAGGATCTTTAGGACATCTAGGTGGGTCGCACTTTAGTATTTGTACCTCAAAGTAGGTAATCATGTTGTACCGGCATTACATAAGTGATAAAATAAAAGTTGCGGCATGACTGCCGAAGTTCAAAAAAAAAAATATTACCCTGGGTAGATAGAATATTAATAAAGGAAATTGAAATTAGTGGCGCTAATATAAAAAAAGAAAGAAAACAAACAAAATATATGCTTAGCTTTGCAGTTTGGAGAAGTCCTTATAACCCTACATTTCAGTATGATCTTTCGAGTCTACAAACGTCCCAACCAAAATCTGGACCAATTTTATTGCACAACTGTTCTTTAACTACCACTCTAGAAGTTAATAAAGAATTAATAATTAATCATTTATATATATATAAAAAAAAAAAAAAAAGTGACCCTATACGTATCTTTCCTGAATCCCTTTTCTACCCAGAAGAAGAATTGGAACTTAATATTTCAAAAGATCCAACCATTTCAAGTTTATAAAAAAAAATTTCAGGTAAAATAAGAAAAAAAAACATTAACAAAAACCAAACATGATACTGGACAAGCCCTAAGACCTTTAAGTTTCTTTGTATTGGCGTAACAGAAGAACTGCATAAAGTCATTAAAAAAAGTAGAAAACACCTAACCAGATTCCTGCTGTTGCCGAAAACAAAGGCAGATGTTTCTATCTCAGTTCAACGTAGTTGGAAGGACCTACTACCTATAGTACCGGACTATAGAATCTTAGTAGTTAATTCTGTCCATAGAAAAAAAATTAAATAAATAAATGCTTACCTAAATCTTTACAAAACCAAACCCGGAACGGTGACGACGAAAATTCTACATTATAAGATTCGAAAGCGTAAACTGTAGAAAAGGACGGATCGGTAAATGGACAAAAAGGGTGGAAAAAAAATAGAAATACTTACCGAATTCAAAAAGGACGAAAGCGAAAGAACCCTAAACTGAACGAAAGAAAGGCGCAAACTAGAAAAATAAAAAAAAATTAGTAAATATAGAAAACAAAATTAAGATGATCTTGTATTACTGTATCACTTATTTATTGTCGGGGATGATGCTAAAATCAGATGATCCTGAAATTTTGATTTATTTTGATATAAAATTTTAAGATTTTTTTGAGATGTTTTTTTCGTCTTTGTCTTATAAGGTTAGGGTAAGGTTTGGGTGTAGATTTGATATTTAAAGAGAATATGTGGATTTTAGCAGGGCTTATAGTTTCAAATCGAGACCCCAAATTTCAGCATCATCTGATTTCAGCATCATCCCCGACATCTATTAGCATCTGGTAAGATGTAATAGTATGGCGATGTCGTTCGACCTGTATCGGCAATCGAATAAATACATGAACTTTAGTCATGTGATTTTCTTGTTCTCTGATTGGCCCAAGAGGCCAGAGATATATAAACTAGGCATTTTTAGCTAGAGATGCCTAGAATTTTTCTTTATTTAAAATTTGATAAAAGATAATTAAAATTAATTTTTTTAATTACAATCTAAAATTATGCATCTATTTTCAAATACAAGTAAAATAAAAAAATTCTACTATATGATATATTTTAAGATACTAAACAAGTTTACTTAGTGCATGAAGTTAGAATTTACTTATTTTTTTAACCTTTGACAGTTTTGCCGATATTTATTTATTTGTATGATTAAAAACTAGAAAAGCTATATACATAAACTAAACTAATCCTTTATATCCAAATTAGCAAATCTGACATCACTCGATAACTTCTAAGAGTACCATAATGTGACCTGTTGCACTACTTTTCGGATAAAGTAGACCACTTCATCATCCCGTCAAAAGCAAAAAAAATTCTTTAAATCTCTCCTACCTAGCAAAAATGGTAGGAATATTACTATCCATATTCATCCATTAATGAAAAACAGATTGACTGAAAATAAAAAGAAAAACTAAAGGGGGGAATACCTACAAACCTAAACGAAAAACCAAATACTAATACTAAAAAAAGGACAAAATTACTAGATGAAAAAGACAAAGAAACATTCTTTGCTTAAGACGAAAGCTAATAAGAATGAAGTTTGAATTAATTAGTAATATATTGTGATTCTATCTATATAATTTTATTAATGGTAGAGTATACATAGATCAATTTTCATATGATATGCATATACAAGATTGATAAAAATTTTTTGAGAATGCAAATAATTTTTTTCAAAATCTTATATTTTGTAGATTAAAATATGCTTTTTCTAAAAATATAAATTTTAATAAACAAATTATTTTAAAAAAGCATTCTTGTATATATTATAAAGTTTGCTGCGATGGTCTCAAATTTGTTGTGGTGCACAAAATCATTAATTTTGTTTGGTTAGATCATATGATCATCATATGATTTTTGTAAACAAAAAATCAATACTCAATCTTTAACTACATACTTCTTAGCGAATATCTAAGCAATATTAATAACTTTACTACTATTAGAGTCACAAATACCTACTTTATAATTTTTATAATAAATTTTAAAATAACTTACTTAATAAAAGTTTCTTTAATTTTAAAAAGAAAAAAATTTGCCATCAAGATTATATAAAAATTGATCTATGTATACTCTACCCTTAATAAAATTCTATAAAATCTTAAGATTTATAAAAAATTTACTAATTAATTCTAACTTTATATACTAAATAAACTTGTTTAGTACCAAAAAATATATATAAATATATTCTAATTTAGACCAGTTTGCAGATTTCAGACCAGATTTAGACCTTGACTAAAAAGTATAATAAGTCTGGTCTGAAAATTAGACCAGACAAGACTCAAAGTCTAGTTCCTATAGGAGCACTAGTCAATTATTTAATTATTTACCAAATTTAGAAAGCCCAGATCAATTTTAATTTTATATTAAGAATATCTTAAATTAAAATATTATGTTCAAACAAATATATTCTAGTATTCTGACCCATTATGAAAATCTCAACTTAGGTCACCCATAGTAGGACTCCTATATACTAATATATAGTTATATATAACCTTTGTCTTTAAACGTTATATAAGTGTACAATTAAATTTTATAATAAAGTGTACACAAACTTTAAAATATAGTTAAAATGTACAACATATGTTTAAATAGTTTTTAAATTTATAATAAAATGTACAAACTACTATATTTGTCTAAAAATAAGCTACCCAAAAAGTTATACAAAAAAATGTAAGAGGTAGTTTATTTTCAAATTGTTAAATTTTTCAAAAAATTGAAAAACGTACTAATAAAAGTTGTTCAAATACTATAAAATTTTTATTATAAGTGTATTTCATTGCGCTGAACAACTTTACTTAATTAAACTTTTGAAGTTTACATAGTAAAAAAAAGTTTTATATATAGTGACTGTTAATGATTTCTTTAAAAATTTTTTGAAAATCTGGGGGGTAGCTTCTTTTGGAGGTAGCTTATTTTTAGAAACCTACAGTAAATTTAAAATCTAATAAATTAAATATGCTAAAAATATAAAAAATATAATATATAGAGGTTTAACTTAGTAAATTATTTTTAAAATGCAAACTAGAATGTAAGTACATGTTACTCTGGTTATACCAATAGTTGGATTACTAACAATTAGTTATATTGCACATTTTTTCAAAAAAAATTTATAATATTAAAATACATTGGTTATACTAACAAACATAAGAGATATTGAATATACCGACATACCGACAATTTTAATATTAAAAAATTATTTAAGATAATTTTTATTGCTAGATATTGTGACAATTTTATAAACTGACTGTCGTTATAGGTGCACCAATTAAATTAATTTTTTAAATTTGCTTTATGCTAGGCTTAGCATGAAACAATAAGCATAAAATAAATTTATTTCAACATTTTATGCAAATATAAGATGAATTCATTTTATGCTAAATATAAGGGAGCTGAAATCAGGTGATTTTTTGGTGAATGAGTGGGTTAGCCAATGTATCAGGTGTAATTCTGGCCGGAATTATCAAATTCTGGCCAAAATTATAAAAAATTTTTTAATTAAAATTATAAATTTATATAAATTTAATATTAAATAACTTTTGATCTACTAAACCTTTTTAGATGATTTAACTACCAAAATGATTCTCTCAAAGAAAGAATTCTAACAAACCTAAAATTATTAAAGTCCAATTACTAGATCATAATATCGATATAGATTTGTATTATTATAACTATTATATAATATTTTAATATACTATATAATATTATATAAATCTAGATTGATCTTATGATTTAGCTAATTGGATTTTAATAGTTTTGGGCTTGTTAGAATCCTCTCTTTAAGAGAATCATTTTGGTAGTTAAATCATCTAAAATTGTTTAGTAGATCAAAAGTTACATAATATCAAAGTTTTTTATTAATTAATATATAAATTTTTTGCACAATTTGATTGGCTAATATGGTGTCAGGTGTGTGGGTAGGTGGGGTAGCCCCTTAAAAGATAGAAATCACCTGATTTATAATAGCAAACTCATTTTGTGCTAAAATAAATTCATTTTGCTAAGTTTATTATTCTTAGCATAAGCTTGGTGAAAACAAAAAAATGTACCTCTGCCTGAGCCAACATATTTATGCAATATCATTATAATATCAGTATAGATAGAAATGCTTATTAAACTGATATCTGGATATATCAACAATTTTTCCATTGCTGGAGAGTATTGATATAACCAGAGTGACATGTATAGTTTGACTTAGAAAAATAGTTAAATAGCGATAGCACTACTGTACTAACATATTTGATATAAAATTAAAATTATAATAAAATAAAAGTTTTTATTACTATTAGAATATTTATTGTATAGTAATTTTCAAGAAAGATCAAGACCAGTTCAAATTCTTGAATTATGTTAGTATAAATACAAAAATAATAATAGTATTGCAAAATATGTTAAATATAAAAGTAAATAATTGACTAATATATATTTACTACATATTTTCTTTTTATTAAGTATAGTACATACAGTATAACTTGCAATAGTCACATTCGCATCAGTCACAAACTCACCTTAATTTTTCTATTTAATTATATATACTATATATAAATTTTAGCTCGCTTTAGTCACAAACTTACAATAAGCACATAGAAAATCTGATTTTGGCACATAACTATTGTGGAGTTTGACTGTACCAGTATATTATTCTTATATTATATATGATAACCAAATTTTGGTAATAAGTAACTGTACATTATTTCTATTTTGATATTATTAATTAAGTGTATATCAAAGGTCAAGTGAAATTGCTATTAAAAGAAAATTTGTATAACAGTATAATAAACATTTCAAAAAATTTATATTAAGTATACTACAAATGTTTTAAATATAATCAGGGGTCCTCCTGTAGTTGGGTCACCTGGGTCACCTAGGTAAACACTAGGTAGTAGAAAAATTTTATAGGTAACTTGTAGGTGGTAACATAGGTCACCAAGCAGTGTTTAAAATTCAGATCTAAAACTATATGCACAGCGTGCAAGAATTGGAAATGTTTTGAGTGCACAAACAACCAACCTGTTGACATGTATGCATATAAAAAAAATTTTTTCATGTACATATATTTTTATCACACATGTCCTTATAATATTTGCTGCCATAAAATGTGAATTCACTCTTTAATTATATTAATATTGAAGAAGTAAAATCTATTTCAAGTTTGCTTTGTAAAAATACTACAATTACCTCTTTGAATCTTAGTAGCAATATGATTTCTGATAAAGATGCAAAAATATTAGCTGATTCACTTTGTAAAAATACCTTTTTGACTCATTTGAATATTAATGGAATCAAATTGGTTTTGAAGGTTTAAATACATTAATGAAGGTCTTTGGCAAAATTTGACTCTTACCTATTTGGATATTTATTTTGATTGTTGTATGTGAATATTTTATGATTATATTATTGTAATGGTTTGTTATAGATTATTACTACATTTATGAGACTTTGTTAAATGAATTAATAAAAAAAAATTATCATTCCTACCAAACTAGAATTTCATATGATCATACTTATTTTATAATGATCTCAATTTAGTATCAACTCCAATAATTAAAATAAAAATGATCTGTAATATCATACTTAGTGCGCTTCTGGTTTTAGTGCGACTGTATCGTGCAGCTACCCTAATTTATTTCTGTTTACTTACCTGTACAAACATTTACTATCAGTTATTTATATATTACTGTATTATTTATAGTAATTGCTTAAATTAAAAAAGTAGTAGATTTGCAAATTACAAATTATTATCATTATAACTAATATTGTTAATATATATTATTAATATATTTTGTACATTGAAATTTAAAGTTCTCTCATGCACATAATTTTTTGTGCATAAAAATTTAAAATTTTTTGTTGCACAAAACTTTTTGTGCATTATTTTTATAAAATTTTAGATGCACATTTGTGTACTTAACTTGTTAAAATTTTATGCATGTAAAAATATATATGTGCACATGTGCATCATGTGCATACTAATTTTAAACACTGCACCCAAGTGATAAAAAAAATTTTATAGTAAAAAAAAAAAAAAAAAAAAAAAAAAAAAAAAAAAAAAAAAAAAAAAAAAAAATTGAAGTTGGAAAATTTTTTAAGCCTATTTGATCCATAAGCTACTATAGATTATAAAAATATATTACAAAATGTAAAAAAAGCTGTTTACGTGATTTTATTATCTGGGTAACATGAGTTACTACCTGCGAGTAACCCAGATAAAATTTTTTCTACTATACAATTTTCACTCAAATGATATGGGTGACCCAAGTTGAAATTTTCATGATGGATCAGAATATTACTATATATATAATTTATAAACAAGTTACTTATTTAGGTAGGTAGCACACAGATGATCCACAGGTTGACCTATAAGCGACCTGCAAGTGACCTATGGGTTGACCACCTAGGTGGGGCATAATTCGACCTGGGTTACCTGCCCACCCGCAGGTAACCAAGGTTATACTTATTAGCATGATGGAAAGTCCTTTTGATTGGCTATTGTGATACAATTGATGTAGATCATTACACAAATTATTTATATTAGTTTTAGAGTACTCAGCATGATAGAAAGTCCTTTTGATTGGCTATTGTGATACAATTGATGTAGATCATTACACAAATTATTTATATTAGTTTTAGAATACTTCCTATATGAAAATGTAATCGCTTATATGACAAGTAGCTAAGCATGCAACCTATGGTCAAATAATTTTCAGAATACGTTGGTCTTTTGCTTTACTAGCAGTTAGTGATTTAATCCTATATAATCCTATTCCCAGGAAATTTTTACTAATGCTGCATGTTTGCTACTAGCATACTAATATATAGCTAATTAGGTTCATGAATTCTTTGGCTTTTTTTTAAATGCATTATTTCAGCAACTAAAATAGTCTTGTAATAGTGATGACAGAGTACTTACAAGAGAGTTCTGAATAATATAAGGCATAAGAACTGTAAGTATAAAAAAACGATTGAAAGTTGTTAGTTTTTGTATTTTTTTTTATTACTTTTAGTACTTCAATGTCTAATATAATTTTTAAATTATAATTAAGATCTGAATATACTTAGTGAAAAATAATTTCAAATGAGAAAATAGTTTGGTATGAGTATAGCATAAGTATTGTCAATTATAAAAAAAAGGCTATTGAATAGTTATTAAAATTTGCTAAGTATTACTTTTAAAGTGTTTGGGCAATATAATTTTTGAGGTATAATAGATAATTTTTGTTTGTAATTTTTTAATAATTTATTTTATTTTATTGAATAATTATTTGTTTGCTACTTTGTATATAGTAACAGGACCAGGAAATCTTTATTATAGGTTCCCGCCATCACTATATTCAAACACTATTATAAATTTAGAAAATGTGTCTGACTTTAAATAGATTCGATTAATTATAAGTCTTTGTAATATCATCGGCTTTATATGATTCGCGGAAAAATTGGTCACTGCCTATAAATAGATTCGCATATATAGGTTACCAAAAAAGGTACTAGTCATAATCTAATTCACATCATTATACATAATTGTTATTTGTTATATGACTATAGCGGTAGTCTTTTTTAAGTAAATCTTATGGTTGATTATTATGCATGATTATTATAATTTTTGATTGATTTAAATTGATTTATATCTGATATGTATCACCCATATAATGAAACTGGTTCTTCACTTTTTGATGAGTTTACGAGAATAACTATAACTTATTATGAAGATGTTTTGAACGAGTTTTGCAATTATTTTGATAATGAGCCAAATGTCACTAACTATAAGAAGTGTTTAAAGATAAAAGAGCAAAACAGAGGAGAATGAACTTCCTATTATTGTATAGTTGAGTATCAAGAATAAGAAAGAGTTTCTCTAAACTTTAACGTAATTAATTAATACTAATATTTCTAGCAATTTATTTAATTTACTGCATTCTTATTTTTATAAAAAATAGTAATTTTCAAGAATTGAATAGCTGTTTTTAAGAATAGAATAGCCGTGGATGGTGCTACCAAATAGTATAGGCACAGAAAAAATTGAGAAGAAAGTATTTGAATGATGCTTAAAAAATTTTTGGACAATTCCAGTACAATAATATAGAAGCAGTATTTTTGAATTAAAAGCCGTAAAGAATTTTAAAAGGTAAATTTTATAATTCAATACTTATAAAATTTTAACTATCATTCTAATTATATTTGAATATTTGATAGATTTTACGTATTACTGTATCAAATAATAGATTTAGTCAATAAATGAAATTCTTTTTTTTAAACCCTTTCTACGGATGCCAGGAGGTGTAATTAATGAGATTCTTATATAAGAATTTCATTATATTTAAGAAAAACTATTCTAAATTGAGATTAATATTAAAAGCATAAATTTTAAATATAATATAAGCTACGTAAAAAAATTTTTTTGATATTTTTTTTTATTATTAATTAATTAAAAAAAAATGTCACTTCCTTATGATCAACATCAAAATTGGTTTACCTCTTTTCCTAATTTTCAAAAATTCGTTGATACAAAAAATGTTCTTTGTAAATGTACAGTTATTTCACTTGGTAATATTTATCAAATTTCTAATTTTCAAAGACATTCGCAAAGTAGTAATTGTACGTACCATACAAATAATCAACCAAGTATAAAAGTCTTCTTTTCAAAAAGTGAATCAAAAGATACTAATAATGATAAAAAAAATGTTACAATTAGTAAACAATNATTGTACGTACCATACAAATAATCAACCAAGTATAAAAGTCTTCTTTTCAAAAAGTGAATCAAAAAATACTAATAATGATAAAAAAAATGTTACAATTAGTAAACAATGTTCCTTTATATGTCAAGGTCTTAATGATTTAGAATATATCAATTATGTTGTAAGTAGTCCAGCTAGTTTCGATGGTGGTAAAAAATCTGAAGCTATAGCAAAAGAACTTTTTCCAGGAAAATGCTTCTTTTACTAGAAAAATTTAATAATAAAGAACAAAAGAATTTGAAAGAGCATTAGAATCTGAAGCAACTTGGCGTTTGGATAAAGAAATTTTGGCAGTATACCATATACAATGTGAAAGAAAAACAAGTAACGAAAATGCTATATATAATAAATGTAAAGAATTAAGATCTAATAAATGGTTAAATGAAGCACTTAAAGCTGTAAGTCTATTATGTATTTGATCTGTTAAATTATTTTAATAAAATTTTTAAAAACTAAAATATTATTATTTAAGAAACAGGCAACAAGTAGTACTGTTAAATTTACTCCTCATCATTATTATAATAAACCGTTATTAAAACTTCTTAAAATTCAAATTTGAGACAAATTTGGGCTTCTATGAATAATAATAATAGTGATGAAGAATTTTGGATTAGATTGGCTCAATTTGGTTTAAGTGGAGCATTTAATGGTGATAGTACTTTTACTGAACTTGTAGCTTTAATGGTACAAATTAAAGAAAAAAAGTTTCAGGATAAAAGCTTAAAAAGGCTTCGTTATTCTGAACATTTAATCCATTTTTTTAGTTTGTTATCTGAAAGTAGTCGTGAATATGAAATTTTTAGAAAAGCTTTTGCTGGACTTTCAATTCAAAGAATTTGGTAATTATTATTTATTTATTTAAATAATTTATACACAAATTAATAATTATTAATTTTTTACAAATAGAAAAATTCTTCAAACAGTTCTATTATAATTAATAATCTGAGTTTGGTATTAGAGAATTTTTTAAAATTCTCACAAGTTGTGTCAAGTATAAATTGGAATGGGCTGATTGTAGTTATGATGGACTCTACTAAATTGCAACCAAAACTTGTTTATTCTGGAGAACTTAATTATATTTTCGGGTCAATTTTACCATATTAAGTACAAGTATTGAAACTCTTGAAGACATACATCCAAATATTAAATATATTTTAGAAAATGATGCAGTTGCTACACAAGTTCGTGGTATAGCATTAAAGGTTAGTAGCTATTAAAATAAATATAGTAGTAGTGATTGTACTTGCAAAGAAATTTCTACTCGGGTATTATTAAATTATCCAGATATCTCAATAATTTATTAATAGAAATATCTATGCGAATATAATCATTAAAATATAGTATTTAATAAAATTGATTAATTATACTAATTTTTATTTAGATTCCTATTGGAAAAGTTCCACCAATGATGGTAGCAATGCTTCCTACGAAGGGTAATGAAGATGCTAAACAGATTGCATGCTTAATACGTCAAATAATTGAATTCTCACATTTAGCAAATTTGAATATTTTAAGTTTTGGTGCTGATAGTGCTCGATCTGAGTTTAATGCACAGTCAATTATTACAAATTAAGCTTCAGATTTTCTTGAATATAAAGATTCTTTTTATAAAATTCATTTTAAAGCACTATTATATAATAATAAACTATTTATTCGAATTCAAGATCCAAAGCATGCCAAAAAAACAGCTAGAAATCAAATATTTTCTGGTGCAAAACTTTTATCACTTGGAATTAGCACTGTACGTTATGATCAACTTTTTAAATTAGCACATCAGCTACAGCATTTCCTCCTAAAATGTGATGTACTTAATGTTGATAAGCAAGATGATGGTACTGCATTACATACCTTTCATTCAAATAATTTAAGTCAAATTCTGGTTAATGGTACTGTATTGGATGAATTGGCTGGACTTTTTATATACTTATTTATATTAGGTAACTATTTTAAAAATTTTAATTTATTTTAAGTAATATATAATTTATTTATAATTTTATTTCTTAGGCGAATTGTGTAATGCTTATTTAAATAGAACAATCGATCACAAAACACATATTGAAATAGTATTATATGCTTATTTTTTTTAAATATATGGAAAAAATATATTGAACATTGTGTTATTCAATATTCTACAAAATGGTATAATTTACAAAAAAGTTTTATTTCACTTCAAAGTTATGATATTTTTGTTAGCATGATAGTATCTTTAGTAATGCTTATTATAGCACATCGTGAATTTTATTCACAATTTCCTTTATTACCATGGGAACATGGAACTGAAGCATTAGAGCTTATATTTGGAATTTCATGAAAAATACTTCCTGATTTTAATTTTTATGAATTTTTTAAAATACAACAAAAAGTATCATTTCGTGATAAAATTTCACGTGCTAGAATAATTGATACTAGTAGAGAACAAAATTATGCAGCAGATATTTATTTAATAATTATTTTAGATTAAGTTTAAAGTTTTTTGTTAACTATAATAATATTTTTAGGTTATATTTTCGATATGGATAGTACATCACTTTCATCTGAGATAATTGAAAGACTTCGCACATGACCTACTACTAATAATATACAAGAATGCACCCGAATAGCATTTAATGAAGCTACATCATTAGCAAAGTATATTCTTTTATATAGTTATGAAGAAGAGTTTTCAAATCCAGAATTTACTCAACATATGGAAACAATAGTAGATAATATGGATAGCGAAGATGAAGAAGATAGTAAATATAATAGACAGGGTGAAACCTGAGTTGTGAAATAGTGAAACCTGCTTTGATCATCACGTGAGGGTGAAATCTGCTTTTCTATAATAAAAAACATAATAAAATGCAAATTTCATCCTAACCCGATCTACAAAGCGGATTTCACTATTTCGCAACTCAGGTTTCACCCTGTTCTAATATAATTTATTTATATTATGTTATATATTATTATTTATTATATAATTAATTAATATGATTATTATATAGAATTACTTGATACTTTTGGTACTTTTGATAATGAAGCTGGTTCAAGTCGTTCAATTACTGTTGGTAATGCAGCTTTAGAAGTAACACACATATTATCAAATTTAAAAGAGAATAACAATCAATTACACAAAGATGAAATTTTAGATAAAAATGAAATTTTAGATGAAAATGAAATTTTAGATGAAAATGCAATTTTAGATAATGTAATGCTAGATAATAAAATATTAAATGAGAATGAAGAAATAATGCAACAATTACAATCAATTAAAAAATTTCCTGAAATTCAATATATTGTTCAGAATTCGCCTATTCCTATGCCTTTTTGTTCATTTCAACAATTTGTTGCAAATGATACTTTAAATTTTGTAACTTTTTTACAAATTCGCCAAAGCCATGATGCATTTTCATATAATCAAAATTCTAATTTTAGTAATTTATATCAAACTACAATAGATAACAATAATACTAAAATTAGGGAAAAGGTTGTTAATAAACTTATTACTGCTATCACTACAGATAATATTGAAAACAATAAAAAAAAAAGCGACGAGACCATTGGGAAGGAAGAAAAGATTAGAAACATTGTCTAAAACACAACTAGGTAAATTTTTTATTTTATTTATACTGTAATTATAGAATTATATAATATATTAAGATCTAGTTTTTAAATTTTTAGTAAACAATCTTGGTTCGGCAAATATTTCTGATCTTAATCCTTTATGTAAAGATGGATTTTTAATAGTTTATTTGAATAGGATTTTATGTTTAGAAAAGGTTATTTCGATGTATGAAAAATGTGGACAGCAACATGCATGGGTTGATAAACCAGTAGGCTTTTTAGACAATTTGTCATATATTTCTATTAATATTTATATACAAATTGCAAATCGTGTTTTTTCATGTGAAAATTTAGTAGGAGGAAAAATTGCAATTCATATTACTCTACAAGAAGTAGTTTACTTTTTGGGTATACGTTCATATACTGATTTAGATACATGTAACAATTTAATTTCAGTAGATGATGATACTATTTTAATTTATAATTTTTTTAATTTGCCCTCTTCATATGAATTGCTTTTAAAAGTTTTTAAATAAAAGTTTTAAATAAATAGGTTTATATATAATAGTAGATAGCAATATGCTAAATTGATATCATTGTTTTATATAGTTTGGAGAACAAATAAGAATAACAGAATTTGAGACTTAATCTATATATAATTACAAATTTATATAATTATTATTTTAATTAAATAAGGTATCTGACCAAACAATGATTCGCATTATTATTAACTTATTAAGGTGTTAGTAAAACTGATTCGCTTAATTAAAAAAAACCTAATTCGCAAAAATTATAATTAAAATTTTTATAGCGGGGACCTATAATAAAGATTTCCTGGTCCTATAGTAACTATATATTAAATAAATAAATATTGATTAAAATTATTAAATATTAAATAACAATATTTTTGAATAAATTTAAATAATGATAATTAAATAAATATTAAATAATGATATTATATAATAATATAAATATTAAATTTTTTAATTAAAATCATTGCCTTTTACAGGTTAAGTATTATTCGAATCTCTCTAATAGCTACTAAATTTTCGCAATCAGGTTCAGGACACAGATCCTGAGTATCACAATATTGACAGGATTATATTCGTTGTTCTTTTAATGTTGTTTCGCAAATTTAAACGCAATTAAATGTCCAAATTACATATCGACAAATTTAAGAAAGTCACATACTAGTTAAATATACCTTGGCTGGTTATTTGGATTATCTTTAACAAAATCCATTTAACTTTAATTATACCTTCCATTTATTCATTTAAAAAAACTCTCAACTTAGCAAGTTTTAATTATACCTTTCTAATGCTTATACTATTTATATCAAACTATCTTTCCATTTGAAATAATCTTTCACTTAAATATATTCAGATCTTAATTATAAATTTAAAAAATTATATTAGATGTTGAAGTAACACTAAAAGTAACAAAAAAAAATACAAAAACTAACTCAACAACCTTTAATACAATTTAATCACTTTTTTTTACTTATAGTTCTTATGTCTTATATTATTCAGAACTCTCTTAAGTACTTGTAATCTCGAGTACAAGACTATTTTATTTGTTAAAAAATAACACCTTTAAAAAAAAAGCCAAAGAATTCACAAACCTACTTAGCTATATACTAGTATGCTAGTAGCAAACATGCGGCTTTAGTAACAATTCACCAGAAATGGAATTATATGGGATTAAATCACTAACTGCTAGTAAAACAAAAGAACAACGTATTCTGAAAATTATTTGACCATAGGTTGCGTGATTAGCCACTTGTCATATGGGCGATTATGTTTTCATATAGGGAGTACTCTAAAACTAATATAAATAATTTGTATAAAATCTATATCAATTGTATCACAATAGCCAATCAAAAGGACTTTTAATCATGCTATACTTACTCAAGTCAGAACACTATCATATTCAAATATAGTTAAGTAAATAAATATGTTGTATTTAGATGCATTTTGAAAAACTCTTTTCGCTAATCTACATTCCCAAAAACGGTAGAGAAGAAAATCCTAGTCAAAAACAAAAATTATACTAGATAACGTGTCAAACACAAATAATAAAAAAGAAAGGTCTCTAAAAATAAACAGTAGTTTAGTACAGCACTTAGCACCAAAAACAGTAGATAAGAGGCTAGAAAGAAAAATTTTGTTTTTTTTTTAAAAAATTTTTTGGAAAATTTTGGGGAATTGCTTGAGACCCTGTAACACTGATCTGTTTTGATCAATTATTCTATGCGTCAACAAACAAACAAATAGTTCAAAACAAATAAACAATAAATCACGTGGAATTTAGTCAAATTTTTAGTAAAAACAAATTAACCAATTAGATAAACAAACAACTACAAATAAACAAACACGTAATTGTAAAACAATCTAGAATTAGAAATATAAGTTCAATGAATATCCAACAAGTTCTGGATTGGAAAATCAAGTTTCTAAAAGGAGGCTGTCATGCATTAAGATATGGCGTACATGAGTATATGAAGTATTTAAATAAATCTTGTACAAGAACTCAAATAGTCAATATCAAAATAGCAAGGGCTATTCAAACAATTTTAGCCAAAGAATTATGTTTAATAAGACATCTTCTTGAAAATTATCGCCAAATAACAGAGAAGCAGTTGAAAGAAATTCAGGAAGAAAGTGAAAAAGAGAAGAGTGAAAGAGTGAAAACACAACAAAGAAAGAAGATCTTATTAGATGCAGAGTATGGTACAATCGACTATGGCATAGAAGAGATAGAAGAGTGTGTTTCAGAAAGTACAAAAGCACAATTAAAAAGGAAAAATTCACTAGTTATAGAGTGTAATACAATTAATCATAGAGTAGAAAAGATGTAAGATATCATTCCAGCAGTTAAGAAAAGGAATAGAGATAATTCAACAAAAGTAGTAATAGAAGAAAAAATGAACATAGTCTGCCAAACAATTATCGAACAAAAGAAGAAACCAGAAGATTTCATATTAGTGGACAAGAAAAACAATAAATTGGATGTAACTAAATCTATAGTAGAGGAAAAAATGAACATAGATCAACAAGAAATATCAACACAAAACGAGAAATAAATTTTGAGAAGGAGCGCAAGAAATATCGAAGACGTAGAATTGTTACAATACCAAGTAGAAACAGAGTGTAATAGAAATACTAAGGTATGGAAGAGTAAGCTGTAAGGAAGTTACACTGTATGGGATATTCCATTTGATATTTCGCCACAAAACTAAAGAAAGAATTAAGTTTTTTTGGATATATTTCAATTATTCAATAGAAAGAAAGAAATTCAAGTAGTGCAGCACAGGTGCAAGTTATTTTCAAGAATATAAAAAGAAAACAAGATTGGGAGAACAAGTGGCAATGGCAAATAGAAGGTTGTTAAGAATGTCACCAAAGGTGTTTGACAAGGAAGTTCTTATTAAGAGAAATTAGTATAAAACAAAAGTAATGAACGTACCAAAGTATGCAATTGATGCTTTACTACTCAGACAACTTAGTAGAGTAAAAGCAAAATCAGTTTATATTACAAACAATAGTAATGGTAATCAGAGAAAAGTAGCAGTAGTATATTTCGAGTCAGAGGAGAATATAAGAAAAGCATGAACATCTGAAGTGTATTATTATAATACCAAGCTTGAATGGTTAATTTTGAATAAGAGAAAAGAAACGGAGTTGAACAAAGACAAAGAGTATGTACAACAGGTAGTAAGAGATAAAAGAAAAGGAAAATATATGAAAAGAACAGAAATAATACATTCGGGGAAAGGAAAGATTTATGGAACAGACAAACAAGCAGAGAGAAAAAGAGATATATAGAACCAAGAGAAAGAATACAGAAGAAAAGAGAAGATTTTATGGTCAAGCAAGGCCCTTTGTGCAACAATCAACTCTATACCAATAAAGGGCATAGTGAAGAGTTAGTTAATGAAGAAATTTGGTTAAAGTTTAATGAGCTAGAAAAATTGATTAAGGGGCTGGTAATGCCAAATTACTCCTAATAGCCGTACCAGTTGAATTAAAGGAAAATAGTAGGTGAACAGAGCCTACTATACAAAATAGCACAAATAAGCCAAGTATTATCGTGCAAAAACAAGATGTTGTGATTAAAGTAGCATGCCACAATATTAATAGGATTAAAAATAATAGAGGTAAATTAGAAGCATTACTAGGTTGGGCATGTGAAAAGGACATTAAAATATTAGCGATAGTAGAGACGAATGCAAATAAAAAGAATTTGAAGTATTTATTGGAAGGAAAGAATTTGAAGGGTTTTTGGACAAAGGACGAGATTAAAAAAAAGAAAGAGTTGGGTGTTGGTATATTGGTTAGTAAGAGGTGGGAAAGGCATTTAGGAAAAGTTATCATATGCGCGGATTTGTGGAATTAATGTAGATCACTGACGCACCCCAAAATTTGTTACACAAATATGCAAAGTGCGTCAGCTAGTTGACGTAGTTGACGCCCAATAATATGCGCAGATTTAGGTGCGTCAGCTAGTTGACGTAGTTGATGCGCGGGTATACTAGTGGTATACTGCTGTACTGGTAATTGACATCACTGATATAATATTGTAAAACCCTCGCGAAAATGGGCATGAAAATAAATATTGTACGATTTCTTTTGATAGACTGGACAATATTCAACACGTCCAAAATCTGATTTTTATGGACTTTTACTATTATTTTTCTTTTAAAGCAAAACATAGGGTTCGTATTGTGGTTATTTAACCTATTTCAAGATAATAATTATTATTTCGAGTGCTTCAAAAGAAAATCTACAAGTTATACTTTTTTAGCCTTTTATTTTTAATAAAATATTCTGAATCGTCTTGGGATGATTCAAATAATGGGGGTTTAAAGTTAACAAGTAAGTGACGCATTTCGAAAATATAATTTTTTTTAATTATTGTTAATCATTACGTTCCTGTACGTTATGAACATTACCTATAACCCTTTCTACCAACATGACTAAAAATCGTTTATTAATATTTGCGGCCTTGGTAGAAAAAATCGCTAACTTGACCGAATTAGCTCATTTATTACAAAAAGATTATGCCTTGGTGCGGCAAGAGGCCCGTATTTTAGAAAGTATGGGCATTATACAACGCAATGCAGGAATTTGGGTATCTTCTTATTTTTATTTATTAAATATTATGTGAATAGAGTACAGTTCTGTTATTTATCATATCAGTGTACTTTATTTTAAAGAATAAAAGGTCACGTATACATAATAGACTTACAACCAAACAAAGTGATAAGAGATATTGTAGTGATTAGTAATTGATATCAAGCTACTCAAAAAAATTTACTTCAAAAACATCATAGTTTCAATGGTATAGAATTGGTGGGTCAAAAATCTCTTTCACGCATCGATGGTATTTTCTGAATTTTATATTTACATGAATGTTTATTTGCTTTGAATTTTTATATCTTAAAAAAAATATATATATATTATTAATCATTTTTTTAGTTCCTCAAGATTATGGTTTTTTTCCATCTGAAACTACCTTATCAAATTCTAGAATGTGCAAACAATACCTCGAAAACAAATATCACGTAATTTTCAAGATTATTAACAATAATGATGTATATAATCCTCTTTTGGTTGTTAAAAATCGAATTGTCGATGTTAATAATGAGAGAATAAATGATCGTAATTCTATACCTAATAATAAAATTTGTCAATCAATAAATCGTGGAAAAGCTGTTGGTCCTGCATCCCTGCGAAAAATTCCAAATCCATTTTACGTTATGCACATTTAAATTATAAAAGATTATGAACAAAGAAATAATATTAGTGATATGTCTACTTGGTATAGGTAAGCAGATCCGTATAGTATCGACCAAATTTTAAATCTACACCATACCGGATAGCTATAATTTCTAACCGTAACGCTAATATATATTACACTGGATCAGGAAATTGATGTTCTTAATAAATTTCTCTTTACCCTATAGTATGGTATAGATTTAAAAATTCNAGATTATGAACAAAGAAATAATATTAGTGATATGTCTACTTGGTATAGGTAAGCAGATCCGTATAGTATCGACCAAATTTTAAATCTACACCATACTGATCAGCTATAATTTCTAACCATAATGCTAATATATATTACATTGGATCAGGGAATTGATGTTCTTAATAAATTTCTCTTTACCCTATAGTATGGTATAGATTTAAAAATTCAGACTATACTATATGTCTGTGAAATACCTGTAATTAATCCAAACATCCTATCAACTCAACAATAAAATTGGCTGATGTACCTACCAATCATAAGGAAGTAGTGTTTATGATACAGAGATAGCTTAACGATAAGTTAATTCGAAACGGTAGTATTTAGATCTAAGCGTATAACGCAAGTAATCTACGATATCATATCTTGGAAAGAGGCAGGGTAAATGGAATTGCTGACATCCTATAGATGTCTCATGAATATCAGTCAACTATCTGCCCTCTTTAAACAATTCTTTATTTTGCTTTGCTTTACCTTCTCTTTGAGCCTGCTTTTTCTCATATTCTTAATTAGTAGTTGCTTCAGTAGGTTTTTTATTCCGAGTTGTTTGGGAGAAAGAGAAAATAAAAAAATAGCTCCTATTAGTAGCAAAATAATTATTAAAAGAAATAATCTTTTTATTTCCAATTCTACTTTTATAACGACCAACTTCAATTGTTTCTTACCGAATTTGATCTCAATGGATCTTTGAAAATAAATAAACGCCTTATATTTATCGTTTTCAGTTTTGTGTCAAGCCATATTCGCTATAAAAACGTAGTCCATCATGACAGACATTTGAAAATAAATGAATGTTTTACTTTCATTTTTTTCGACCCTAAATCTATTTCTGTAGTAAGCACTCTACCAAGATCTCCCATATTTGCAGAGTTTTGATAAATAAATAGCTTGCGCCTGACCATTTTAACTTTTATGTTAAATCGAGAGAAATTAATTAATTGATAATTTCAGAATAAAATAATATTATTGCACCTTTTGCTACTCTTCTGATTCTCCAAATTTTACTGCTCCAAGTCATTAGAGATCTATTGATCCAGACTACTCTCCTTTTCCACTATTGAAGTAATGTAATATACGTAAACAAATCAAGTACTAATTAAAAGCATATTGAAAATGTAGAAAGTCTTCTGCATTTACTCCCATAAAATAATTATCTACGTTAAAATCTTTAAATTCAAAGAAATAGGTATGCATATTATCAATTTGTAAATAAATAAAAGAATAATGAAATGCTTTTCGATGCATGGAATCTGCTTAAAAAAAAAAAATCAATAGTGAATTATATGATCTGAAATATGATCTGAAACTTAAATTTTGTCACACGAATTAAAGATTAATAAGAAAAGGAATGATAGTGAGCTCAACGGCACTTAACATACACAGCATTCTGGTTTTATCGGCATTTTGAGTCATTAGAAAAAAAATTCAAAATGTCGATACAGTGAGCTATACCGACATTTTATATTAAATTTTTGAGAAACGTCAGCATAGAAAGATTTTATTATGATGTCGTTATATCCCAGATGTCGGTATGATCAGAGTGACATTGTCCAGCCACGGGAAATAGTATGTGACTATTTAAAATGTATGAAAAACATATTAGTGAATATGAAAAATGCGATCTAAAACTTTGAAAAAATTACCTATAATAGTTGGATCTTATATGATAAAAACTTTAATAAATTTTTATTAAAGAAATAGTTAATTTTTTGGGTTAACTACTTTGTATGATAATAATACTATAAAAATAATACATTTAGTTTGCTTTTATAAGAAATACATCCTTAGTACTTAAAATAATCCGAAATTTTTTTGTTTATTTCCTCAGCCGTTTTTTTCTTGCACCTGAAAATATTGTGATCTCGTGGTAATTCTGGTTGAAGTGTGATTGAATTTTTTGAAGCGACCCGAGAAGTGTAACCTTTGTTGATAACTTACAAATGCATCAAAAGAGTTTTTCTTTATTATGGTAATTGGCCAGGTAATCCTTATCTTAAACATGTCTTGTTAAAGTAGTTGACGAGACAATGCACAAGGAAACACTTAAAATTGCACGTTAGTACGTGTGCCAACTAATGAGCTTGTACTAGAAAAGGAAGCAAGTATAATAACAAAAAATAAAATTACTT
>QKWP01000289.1:46215-60730 GCA_003550325.1 Gigaspora rosea | reverse complement strand
AGATATTAAAATATATTGGAAAAGCCGGATATAGACGAATTACAGATATTTTGCTCTTTATAATTCCGGGTCTCGTTAAACAAAATATTCTCAATACGGATAATCCAATTCTTCATGTTCGTTTATCAGGTGGGATGACGAATATTTTTATTAATTATTTATTTAAATCTAGATTCAAACTTGTTTTATTTTTTTATATTAGGAGACGGCCGCAACGTAGGTAGAAAGATAAAGCACGTTATGATAACATGTACTGTTTTAGACGACATTCCAAATATTCACAAGGCTGACTCACACAATACTGTAATTCTGTATCCGGGGGGTGAAAACTATGAGATGTTGCAACAAGTAATGAAATTACTAATTAGTGTGAATTGCATAGTTTAGTGGTTAATGGGTTAGAAGATTCTAGTGGAATTAAATGGAAAGTCCAATTCTACTTTAGCAGCGATTGGAAGTTCATGGCTATTATATTAGAGTTTAATGCAGCCAATGCTAACTTTTTTTGTCCGTGGTGCCTATGCACAAAAAATGATATTGGCAATAAAGGCAACGTATATAGAATTGAAAAAGACATGGATCAACTTAAGGAAGAATTTTTTAACAACTCCACTTCGACTTTACCACCTGGACATACTAAACCTCCTCTTCTTCCAATGTTACCATTAAATCATTATGTGCCTGACGAACTTCACATAATGTTACGAATTTGGGATAGGCTTTGGGAGTTAGTGATCCAAGAATTAAAGTCTGAAAACAGATACAATACTCATACTAGGGCAATTATAAGCATGGAAATAAAAAGAATTTCGGTTGAATTCCATTTTTGGCCGGATCATAGTATGCAGAGTTGGTCTTACACACCTTTAATAGGAGGTGATAAAGAAAAGGTTCTGCGCGATTTTAATTTTGATGTCATTTTTAGGGAAGAAAGATCTATATTGATTACTCGTTTGTAGAGAGACTTCCATTCACTTTACAAGCTTATGAAAGATCGAAAAACTGATTCAACTTTTTTTGCTACCCAGGCAAGAAAATGGTTCAACTTATTCCTCACACCGCACCAAGGCGATCTGAATACTTTATCTTTTAAAAAAGGGCTTTATGCCCCAAAGACGTGACTCCATATATACATGTCCTAATTAATCATATACCAGAATTTATTGAACTACATCAACGCTTTGGTTTTGCAGCATTTTCATGTGCCGCTGTCAAAAAAAAAACCACGACCAAGTATCTATTTTCTTTAGGAAAACAATGAAGGACAGTGGCAAAGGCACAGATAGAAAGTTGGCAATTTTCGAAATTCTCAGTTATGAAAATCGGTTATTGTACTTTGCTCAAAAATCGAATTCTGATCAAGTCTATAAACCTCAATATTTTCATATTAAGGAAAATGTAGAATTTTAATTTCATTTTGATGTTACAATTATCCCTTTATCTATTATTTTAAGGAAAGCAATAAATTTTAATACGTTTTTAGTATCATTCGCAGTATTATTCTGCATTGTGTAGTTATTTTGGCATTTTACACAAAAATTTGGATGCTATAATAAAATTTAAAGTTACTATAGAAAAATAAAAAAAGGGTTAAACGTAATACTATAATACTGTAAAGTGAATTCAACCAATTAAACTGGAAAACCTTCTTCGAGTTTACTTGCCAGAATTTGGTTCAACCCACATATGGTTTACCTGAATCAGGCTTTTAAACATCGTACTTTAGTTGGTCTACATCATTTCTACAGTCGCGTGATAAATGTTTTTTTGCATTAATCAATTTCAAGAGGACAATCTACAGGCAGTTCATAGGGAAAGCACAAATCGCTGAGTTGTTAGTTAGTGACAGATAGTGTTAGTGGTTATAGTAGTAGCACATGAACCTTACTGTCTGTAGATCGTCCAAATTTCGATGATAGGCGAATGAACACAAGTCATATGACATACTGTAGGACTTTACTTGTAATAATTTATGTCTCGGCTCTATATTTAATAACTTTGAATTTGTGCCCTTATTTGTAATATTTTTCGTTTTCAACTTCATCCATAAATTTTCTGTCAGAACAAGAATTATGACTTTGCAAGCAAAACTTCGAACTAAAGGTGATTTTAAGAATAGACCGATCGTTATGTCTGAACTTTTATTCGATAGATTATTGCAGAATTGTGTTATATTGCCAGGGCACAAAATTACATATATATATTTCATTAAATAATATTTAATAACTTCATATGTTTAATTCACCGATTAGAGAAAAAAATTCAACATTAGGTATTTTATATCATATTAATTTATTATAAATTATTGTATATTGTTTTTAATTTAAAATTAACGAACTTTATAAATAATTATTAGCAAAAAAATGAATGGGCAAATAATTCAGAAATCGAAGATGATTTGAAAAAATTATTAATGGAAAATAAGTATGGTTTTCTTACGATGACTTTGAAGATATTGAAGAAATTGGTAAAGTGGATTTGCAACAGTATATTGTGCTACATGGTATGATGAAGACCAAGATTTAGATAGAGATGTTGCGCTTAAATTATTCATAAATCAAATAATTATCATGAAGAATTTATAAGAGAGGTAATTTTTATTAAATGTTTTTATTAATTTTCATTCATTAACAATTTTTAATATATGATTCATTTTAATAATAAGTTAAAGCGTATTGTGATATCGGTCTTAAAGATCCAACATTTTTAAAGTGTTTTGGTATATCGAGAGATAAAGTAACTAAAGATTATATTCTTGTCATGGAATATGCTTCAGAAGGTTGTTTGCGAAAAAATTTAAATACTATAGCTTGGAAAGACAAATTAAACCTACTACTATGTATTGCATCAGATCTTCAGATATTCATTCCCATGACCTTATTCATTGTGATTTACACAGTGGAAATATACTGCTTAATAGTCTTAAAAGCGCATATATTACAGATTTAGGACTTTCGATATCAACTAAATCAAAATCAGATGGAATTTTTGGTATTTTACCATATATTGTACCAGAAGTTTGGGACAAACAACTATATACTAAAGCATCTGATATTTATTCATTTGGTATGATTATGTGGGAAATTTTAAACGGTAAACCTGTGCCTTTTGAGGAGACATCTAAATTTCAATCTAAATTACGACTACCTATTCACGAAAATACGGCAACATGTTATGCAGATTTAATAAAGAAATGTTGGAATGCAGAACCAGAAAACGACCAACAGCAAAAGAAATTTGTAATATTCTTGTAGAATGGCAAAATAATGAAACTATTTTGTCAGAATTATCAGAATCTGATAAAAAAATTACAAAATATAAAAAATGAAGATACGCAAATATATAATGATTTATATTATAAAAGTAGTTTTATCCCATCTAATAATTATTATGAAGGTGATTATAAATATAGTTTTTTAATAAATTATATTATCATATTATATCATTATTATAATTAATTTATATAATCATTTTATAGAAACTAAAACATATGAATTAGAAATACCGGATGATATTGATGAATAGAAAAAAAATCTCTTAATTTTGGGACAGAAAATATGGTAGAGGATTTTTTTATTTATAAAATTAAACCTGTTTGAGAGAATGGTATATTCTATTTATTGAAAATTTTGAAAATATCAATTCACATCAATTTCAATTCATAAAATTTATATTAATAACAAGCATTTTAATAATCTTTGAAAATGCGATTTTTTAAATCGACTCTTACTATTTTGCAAATGGAATTTGTTATAGGCTATGTTTATTAATAAAGATCTGATGTGCAACTAATGAAATTTCCGCCTTTCTTGTTATAATATCGATATCAATTACATTGATTAAATTCCGACCATGGCAAAGTGAATTTAATTCTTCGTTTAACATAACCCAAGCACATTATGTTAGCCAAACAAATTTCAGTATTAGTCATGATATGCAACGTAATTTTATATTACAGTTTTTATAGCCAATAAAATGAGAAAAATACCATAATCTTTTTCTCTGGCTTTTGCTGTTGGTTGATTTGTTGCAAAAGATCGATCAATTATGATTCGCTTGCTTTTCCACGCAATTGTCCAGGTCGTGCCATTCGAATTAAAAGATCTTCAACAGTTCGAGCTTTTTCGACTTTTACAATAGAAATTCTTGCGACTAAACGTAAAGGATATATCTTAATTCAAAGTAAAATTTATGGCTGACATTTGAAAAGTATGTTTCTACACTAAAAATCATAACAGCTTACGTCTCTCTCGAGCTTCATTACCAAGAATATGTATCAACTATTGGAATAAAGTACACACAGACTATATAAATATTGTTATTAAAGATGATATGTCAACATGACTAAACCTTAATAAGAACCAAAATAATTTCATACCAATGTTTGTCTCGTCTCTTCCTATCTACTCCGTTTCTTTTTACCATCATCTTCTGAAGACTTTGATCCACCTCCCTGTTATGCAGGATGATTAGAGTTGTTTTTTTTGATCGTATAAGTTGTCTTGATTATTAAGTTTTTACAGCAGCAGCAGCAGCTTGAAACTCGCGTATCCTAGCCTGACGAATAGCTTCAAGTTCAGGATCTTCCATTGGGTTGAAGCGTTGATTAAGTGCAGAATTTAAATAGAGTGAAACGATTAAACTACCGCTACTAGCTATACGGTCTTATAGTAACAATTCACTTAAAATTAAATACAGATGAATAAAATTAAAAATCAGATTATCATAATTGTTTGAACGTATATCTATTACTTTATTTGAATCTTCGCACATCATACATTCTTTTTATTATAATGAGCGTAAGGTGTGTAATAAATTCATACGTATTAAAATAACCAAAAAAAAAAAAAAAAAAAAAAATACCTAGGCCCTATAACTCTAAATTTGTTGAGTATAAAAACTCAAATGTAAATAACCTGCTGAAGTCTGATTACCCTTTGCATCTCTTTTGCTCTTTGTTTTCCATTCGACCATTAATCTTGGTAATTCGGATTTTTTTTTATAGTTGGCTTTTGGAACCTGTGCGTTGAACAACAAAATAAATGTCTGTTGATCATTGCTAAAGAATTTACGTCCCCAATTCTGATTTTTAAATAAACTAGCTAATTGTGAATATGCATCCGGTCCGTGAAAAAAACACTTATAGCTATGATTTTTACGATTAAAATAATGGATATGTCCCTTAAAAACACCAAAAAATAAACTTTCTAAACACGGAAATGTGATAGTTTGTTTGCCTGACCAACTATAATGCTCTTTGAGTTTGCTTCCTATAATATAAACGAGATCTGCTTTAAATTGCTTGATTGCTTGTGAAGGTAATGTATATAGCCCCTTATAGCGAATATTATACTTTTGAACAATTCTTTGGTAACACATAAGACCTCTTTTTGTTTTATAAATCATTTCACAAATTTCACACTTAAAACCTTGTTGTAAAGTAATATGTGGTATAAGAACTATTGGTTCTGAAGAAATAAAGTTGTGATGCGTATTAATAGCCATTTTGTTATTTATTGAGCCTATTAATTCGAAATAAAAAATTCAATAAATTAGCTTTATAATATTTAAATAAATGTAATAGTTAATTCTTACTCAAGTAAATTCTAAAAAGAAGGATTGGTTTTGAGGACAGACAATTGGTTTGACGTGCTTGCATATATATAAATTTTGTTTTGTAGAATTTTTAACTATTTAAAATTTTTGGGGTTCAAAAAAAAAAATCAGCTGATTACTATTTGGTTTATTAAATGTGGGGTTCTAAAAAAAGGTCCAATTCCATAAATCTGCGCATATGTGCGATTTGAGGGGTATATGATAGAAGCAAGATTTTATTTTAGAAAGTTTGAGTTGATTATAATAGTAGTCTACATTTCTCCCAATAACAAAGAAGTTGCAAAAAAGATTCAGCAAAAAGTGGTTACAAAATTTCTGGAGCACTCTACCAATGCACATTTTATAGTGATGGGCGATTTCAATTACATAGTAGATAAGAAGCTTGATAAGGTGGGACCAAGTGGAGTTACATCGACAAAGCTCTTACCGTTACATAAATAGTTTAAAAATTAGGGATTTATTAATACATTTAGAGCGTTAAATCCTGGTTTTAAGAAGTTCACCAGGTCTGGTCAAGATACGAAGTCCAGAATTGATCAGATCTGGATATCGGAAGATTTGAGCCTTGGGCTATACAAGACTAAAATCAAAGAAGCTGAAGTAATCACAGTGAGTGATCATGAAATAGTAACAGCAGAGATTTCATGTAAGCGATAGTAAAGTTATGTAATTTGATAGAGAAAAAAAGGAAAACTCCAGCAAGAGTAGTGTATATATATGATAAAGCAATGAAGAAGAATTGGGAGAATTATTAAAATGACCTTGAGGTGTTCTTAAAGAAAAACAAGGGTTTAAGTAAATGTTTTGAAAATGAATCAAAAGATAGTATTAATACTATATGGGACATCATTTACAATGGTATCAAGTACGCTGCAAACAAGAATTTGCCCAAAAAGAAGATAGTCCAAAGAAGAGTAGCAAGGAACAAAAATCTCAGAAAACAGAGCTGCACAAAACAAGTATACAGTTGAGTAAAATTATAAGTAAAATCAGAAAAGTGGTAGCAAGTAAATGTGTTTTTGGGACCTAAAGGAGATAAATAAAGAAATTGTAGCAATAAATAGAAAGGGTAATTGCGAAGTGTCAGTAGTAAAATCAGGTAGTGAAAGAGAGCTCACATTGTGGTTACAATATGCAAAGATGAAGTGGAAAGGACTAAGAGCACAAAGGAAGATTGAGTTTGAAAAACAGTCAGAAAAAGAGATAAGAGATGCAGTTAACAGAAGGTGTAAAAGAATCGATAGTGATATTGGGAAGATGTTGATTAGTTTGCTTGAAAAACCAACCAATAAAATAAGAATTGATAGAGTGCTTGAACAAAAAGGAAATAGTTAGGGTTTAGTAAATACACCGGAGCTAGTACTAAAAAAGACACGAGATCATTTTTGTGAGCAATTTAGAGAAAGAGAAGTTGTACTAGATGAGAAAGTGTTCAGAGAGTTTTATAGACTGTTGAAAGAGGTTAAAGTGGAATGGTACAACAATCTTGAGAAAGAGATTTCAGAAGAGGAGTGGTCAAGTACAGTAAGAGAGATGAAGAGTAATACAGCTGCAGGAATCTCAGGAATAGGATATGTGTTAATCAAAAATATTAGCAAAAAAACACAGAAAAAGTTCATAAGATTTGCTAGCTTGTGCATGAATATAGCTGTATACCAGACAAGTGGAATGTTGCACAAATCTACCCTATTCCAAAGAGTGAAGATTGGGGCTATCAATTAAACAATATACGGGCTATTGCGCTACTAGAGATATTTAGAAAATGTTTAACAAAAATCTTAACTAGAAGACTATCTAAAATAATAGTCGAGAAGGAGATATTGAAAGGGCTGAATTTTGTTAGACTACTTGGGTATTCAACAGCAGAAGCAATTTATTTGGTAGAAATAATTGTTGAAGAGGCAAAAGAGAATAGAAAGCAGCTTTGGGTAGTCTTACAGGATATGAAAAAAGTGTATGATTCGGTATCGATTAGAACTTTAAGATTTGTGCTACAGAGAGTTAAGCTGCCAAAACAAGTAATTAGACTTGTGATAGATCTGTTTAAAGGTAGAAAAGTTAGAGTTTTTACAGAATTTGGTGCAACAAAAGAATTTGAAGCAGGTGATGATATCAAACAAGGTGAAACAATTTCTCCATTAATATGGAGAATTTTTTATGATCTGCTTTCCCAACGAATACAAGAAGATACTGAACTTGGTTATAGAGTTCAACAGAACGAGCTGTTATGCATCTAAATTGTCAGAGAACAAGAGGAAGCATGAGTGGGTTGTACTAAATAACGAGAAGTAAGAGTCAGTTATAAGAAAAGTTAGAGAAAAGAAGAAGAAGAAGCTGCTAGTAGAAAGCTGGTTGGTAGTTGAAGATAAAGAAAATAGAGTTCCCGAAGATGCAGAAATGTTGATTTCTAAAAAAGGTCAAGATAAAAGTAGAGCAGATTTATTTTGGGTTAAAAGAGAAAACGTAATAGGAGTAGTACCAAAATTGGGTATTAAGCATAGTAAGAAAGTTCTAGTAATTACAAAAGAAATAGTAGGTTTCAAGGCAGAGAACGAAGAAAAAGAGATGTTCAAATCTGAGACAAGGATGGAGGATAATATACGAGTTTTTAGCCATAAAGAGTGTTTAATTAAGCAGCAAGGTTTTGAAAAGAGGAGTTATTGGAACAGCTGAAAATTTTGACTAGAAGTTAGCAGCCCAACTACTATTTTTATACTGATGGGTCGTTAGTAAAGAGAGGTGGCTCTACTACAATGGATGCAAGTTGGATACTGGTCAATGAAAAGAATGAGAATAGTATAATAAAAGGGAAAGTTAAGTTTTTAAGGTGGCTGTCGTCGACTAAGGCAGAATTAGTTGCAGTATTAATGATAGTTTTAGTATCATTGAGTAATAGTAGAATAGCAATTAAATTAGATAGTGCTGCTGCAATTGCAAGTCTAGAATGCACGACCAGATTAGAGGATATTAAAAGTTGGGATAGGAAAAAGAATTTTAAGCTAGTGTCCAAAATCAAAGACTTGTGCAAGTCGAAAGGCATCAGGTTGGATTTGATTAAGGTTAAGGCTCATAGCAAGATTCAGTGGAATGAGAGAGCTGATGAATTAGCAAAAGAAGGAGCATCTTTAAAAAGAGCTTCAGATTTAAAACTAGAAGGCAATTGTAGATATCCGTACAAGATGTATTAGAAAGAGCTACCGGTAGAAGAACTGGCAAGAAAGCTAATGAAGGTAGTTTTAAATATGAGACTTAGAGCAGAATGGAGAAGCTCAAGTATAATGCAGTCTTTTGAGGAAGACAGTGAGCTGAGGCATCATTGGTTAAGATTCAGAAAACAGAACAAGCAAAGAACGGGAGTAAAATGCAAGTCACTTGAAGCAAGTAGTAGAATAGCTTTTAGACTCAAATGCTTGAGCAATGAAGTGCCAGTTTTGACTATACTTAGGAAAAGAAAACCTGAGATATATAGCACAAGTACTTGTATTGCCTGTCAGGAGGAAGACGAGACTCTCGATCATTTAGCAGTATATAAAATGTACGAGTGGTACTGGAAGATGATTGAGGAGGTTGCTAGTGAAGGTGCATGGAAGAAACTTGACGATTCAAGTAAGGTGTTGTTACCCAAGCCCGATTATAAGAAGATTATTTTTGGGCTGACAAGAGAAATAAGAAGAAGCTGGTAGAAGAGCCATATTAGAGGTTTGCTTATCAATAATATGGTAGACGAGTTATGTAAAGCTGAGATTAGTAAAAAGGAAGTCTACCAATGCTTGGAATTCTATACTAGAATCATTGAAGAGTGTTTTTATAAAGAAATATGGCAAAGACGATGTAAAAAAGTAAATCAGTGGGAGAAAGTTAATGGGATTTCAAGAGACGACAAGCACAAGAAGTGTAATAAAGAGTTTTCTTCTAGAAAGTTAAGCTTTCTAATGGAAGTTTAGGAGAAGAAAGTTTGTTAAATAACGGAGTTAAGGACGATTATCGTTAAAAAAGAAAAGGTTTAGTAAAAAGTTTGTTTTCTCAAGGGGTAGAAGATAGAATTGTAAATGGTGTTGTACCATTTTGGTTTGGTTTGTAAGATAGCCAATTAGCTACGTGACTTAGTGCGACAGGTCACCTCTGGGTACAAATTAGGGTAGCCGAATGATGCTGGGCTTGCAATTGCAAAGTAGTAATTACTAGAATTAGCTTAATTAGTTGATTCAATTTGTATTTAAGTACCGACAAGACTATCAAAAAAATAAAAAAAATTATGTTGTATTCAAATATAGTTGAGTAAAACATATTCAAACTTAGTCAAGTAAATAAATATATTATGATTAAATATAGTTGAGTAAATAAATATATCATGTTCAAATATAGTTAAGTAAATAAAATATATGTGTAGCAATAAAAACTTATTAGGAGCACCATAAATAATATTATACAAAAGGAGACAAATGAAATATAATGTTTTTCTTAATAAGTAGAGGGTCAAAAAAATAAAACATAATTTTTTTAGAAAAACTTGTCTATAGTTTGATCTAGTAGTCTAAATTGAATAAATTTGTACTATTTGGTTTGTCTTAGTGAAGAGAATCCAATAATACCAAAATCATTTCATTTGGATCACTAGATCATGAGTTATTAGAAAAATACTATTAGTTATATTTTTTCTTATAAAATTACTATATAACCAATAGTTTTTTGTGAATATTTTGCGATCTAGTAAACCAAATGACTTGATTTTAGTATTATTGTATTTATTTCACTGAAATGAATCAAATGGTACAAAATTATCCAAATCAGATCACTATATTACTAGATATTCAAGTTTTTGTAAAATTTTATATTATTTATGAATGCAATTATTAGTTATAATAAGTTTTTTTAATAATATGTACATACATATGTATATACTTATATTATATTAATTTATATCAAAAATATATATTAGCAACCTTTATCTATTTTAAATTTGATTAAAATTACACAAATTAAAAATCTAACTTTTTTAATATTTGTTAAATTTATACAAATCTAGATCTTATATATAAAAAAATTACTAAGTTGGCTATGCATTTAATTCACTGACCTATATACTAATAGCTTGGGGTCCTTTTCTATTTCTTGTAAAAGAAAATGACCAGAAAGAACTTTATAAGAAGGTAGTATATATCCTAGATATAATATATATATAATTTTTTATGTTAAAGTCCCCACTTGGAAGATAAGTTTTTATTCAAGTATGTGGTCAAGGGAACCTCAAAGGTGTTTGACATTAGTTATATGAATGAGGATACAACTAGCCACACTTACAACTTTTGGTTGTATAATTTAAGTAATCCACCCAAACTGGATATAATATTTAAAAACTCAACAAAAACTGAATTTTTAATAATAGTCCAAGGTATTTTACAAATAACAAAAGCTTTAATACAAGCTTTATTAATTTTATTTATTTTTTTTTAGAAGAGAGTTAAGAACTTTTATAAAATTAATAATTTTTGTTTGAGTATTTTTTTGATTTTTCCATATTTTTCTAAAATCTTATTCAAATATTTTTTGCTATATATTACTTGAAACATTAGAAAAATTATTTGTCAGGTAGTTTTCAAAATCTTGAGAAGAGCCTTTATTTGAAAGAAAGAACAATAATTGCATAATCCATATAATATCCTTTTGAAATTTTTTTGCATTTTTTAAAATAACTATTCCAAATATCTGAAAAAGGTCGGCCTGCTGATTTTTTGCTAGATTAAACCAAATTTTTGTAATATTTAAATATTTATTAATTAGTAAGAATTAGGTTTATATCATAAAGTTATTAAACAAATTAAAATACTTATTAAATAAAAATTATACAAATTATTTACAAAGAAATCTTAACAACTATTATATCAAATTTGATAAAATTTTTTTATTTTAATTCTATAAATTCACAAAATTAAAATAAAAAAAAGTTTATCAAATTTTGTTCAAAAATTAATAATCAAGATTTCATTGTTCAAAGTTATTATATATATTTCAAAATGCCTATCAAAATAAAATTGTACTAAATTTTTTTAAAAATTTTATAAAGATATTTTGACAACTACCAGATCAATTTTAATAATTTTTTTTATTTTAATTCTATGAATTAATGAAATTAAAATAAAAAAATATTTATTAAATTGTTTTGAGATATTTTTATTCAAAGTTATTAAACAATTCAAACTGCCTATCAAAGTAAAAACTGCACTAAATTTTTTTTTAAACCTTTGAATAAAGATATCTCATCAACTATTAATAAAATTTAATGAACTTTTTTCAATTTAATTTTGCAAATTTATAGAATAAAATAAAAAATTTAATCGAATTTAGCATGAAATTTATTAAGATATTCAAAGTTGTAATAAATTTTTTAGTTTTATAAGAGAAGGTTTAAAAAATTCCTTTTTACTATTATAATAACTACTGTATATTGCTAAAAATAAGCCACCTTTTTTGAATAATTTTGAATACAAAAAATCTGGAGTATCTTATTTTCAGATATAATCAATTTTTGGTTATTTGCAAATAGATATTATATAGTAAAGTCTAAATTTTACTATATAAATTGACTATTATAACTTAAATTAACTTGTTTAAAAGATCAAAATACATATATACTAAAATTTTTATTAAGATCAAAGCAATTTTTATTAAAACTTTTAATTATTATATTCAATAAATATATTATTATAAAAAAATTTTAATTTTTCATTGAATATAAAAATTAAAGCCAAATAATACAAGTTTTAATTTTGATAAAAATTTTAAAGTAAGCATATTTTGATCTTTTAAACAAGTTTACTTAAGCAACTTTAATCAATTTATATAGTAGATTTTGAACTTTACTATATAGTAACTATTATTGATTATTGGAGTAAATTATTTTAGATCAAAGGTGGTTTTACATTTTTGTATTTAACTAGGAAGTAGCTTATTTTAGTGGTAGCTTAAATAAGAGTACCAACTAATATTTGCTATTGATAAAACAATTAACTATTACTTTTAATCCTTAAATATAGATTATTTCAATATTAAAAAATTAAATTATAAAGTTTTTTAGTAAAATTTTATATAAAAAAACTTTAAAAAAAATTTTTGTTGAATTTATTGATAAATCTTCCTAGTTAGATAACTACGCAATACTGTTATACTAAACAAGAATGTGCATATAATATTTGTTTATTAAATTATTAATATAAAAATATATAAAAGTAGATAAGTTTATTAGAATTAGAATTTGCAAAAATTTTTTAATAAATAAAGAAAATTAATGATTCATTAATAAAGAGAACCTTATACCTATTATTATATATGTTAGTTTATTATTTTAAACCTATATGTGCAGATTTGTGGAATTGGGCCTTTTTTAGGTCACTCAAATTATATGTTCAACTAATTAAAATCATTAAATTTAGATCACCAAAATAAATTTTGTAAATCCCTTGTGGTCATATATTTAAAAAAATTAAAATTGAACTTTTTGAATATCATGAATCAAAAATTATAAAGTACATCTATTCACATATCAATATGTTTTTTTATTTATATATTGGTAGCTTTTTCTTTTTTTTATTAATTAATCTACCTTTTTATATGTGTAGACTGTCTTTTTTGGTGCCTGCTAACCTTTCATTTATTTGTTGTCACTTGAAGAAGTCATTATAGTAGGAGTCATCGCTTGTAGATGTCATATTCATAATTAACATAAGTGTCATCATCATAGATGTAGTTGCTTGCATGATTGTCACTTGTAGGTTTATCATTTGTAGATACTGTCACTTGTAGATTTTGTCACTTGCTATTGCCTGGTAGCATCTTTGTTGTTGATGTTTTATTGCTTAAGGTATCGTTGTTAATCAGTATTGTTGTTTATAGGTTTCTTTGCAGTTATTGATACCTTTAGTGATATTTTAGAGTTTCTTACTTCTGTTTATCTCTTCTGCTAATGCAGTTCTGTTGATATGGCCCCTTGTGCTAGTGCTATTTACTATCATCGCGTTGGTATAGCTAGCAGATCTTTAAGTTAAATAGTGATAGTAGACTTCTCTTGTAGTTTAGATTAGAGTTAGGATGATTGGTGGTTATGATTATGTAGGGTTAGTAGTGAAATTAGAGTAACTGGCTAAGCTAGTAGAATTGAATTTAAGTGAATTTTGAAATTTTGATTAAGGTTATGATACATGATAAATTCTGCTAGAAATTCTTAATCATATCAGGCTTTTTTTTTTTATTAGAATGTACAATATCTATTCATGTAATACATTTACAGTATTAGGGGGCTTTCAGAAATTAGCTGATTTCTGAGAGGTGGGTGGGTCAGCTGAAGTATCAGGTATAATTCTGGCCAAAATTTTATAATTCTGGCCAAAGTTACAAAATTATTTTTGACCAAAATTTAGATTTATTAACAATATTTAATAATTAAAACTTTTAATTTACAAGTTCAAATTTAATGATTTAATTACCAAAATGATCCTTTCAATGAAGATTCTAGAAAACCAAAATCATTAAAATCTAATCACTAGATCCTAAGATCAGAATAGATATATCAGATATGTTACTATAAAAGTTTTATAATTTATTAAAAAATTATAAACCATTTATAGTAACACAAATTTATTCTGATTTCTGGATCCTGTGATTGGATTTTTATGATTTTGGGCTTGCTAGAATCTAGTGCTCCTAGGTCCGGTCTGGGTCTGGTCCGGTCCGGGTCCAGTCCAGGATCATACCAGACTCAGACTCTAAATTTTACTAATTTCAGACTTTAGACCAGACTCAGACTCAACTATGAGTCCGGTCCGGGTCTGGTCCGAAGTCTGCAGACTGGTCTGAGTCTGAATATATTTATATGTATTTTTTGGCGTTGAACAAGTTTACTTAG
>QKWP01000289.1:21537-43858 GCA_003550325.1 Gigaspora rosea | reverse complement strand
ATCGACACCAAAAAAAGTTCACATGTAGCCATAGTAAGGACGGTGGTTCTTCCTGTATAGCCCAAAATCCATCAGAGAGCCGCCAAGTACTTTCCTGGTTGTGGTGAGTAATAAACTCTAAGCTTGTTGGCAGGTAGTCTATGAACTTTACCTCTAAACGACAAGTGCCAGCTTTTTGGTAAATGACAAACTCTAAAGCCGTTAGCAGATACTCAGTTAACTGTATCCCTAAATAACAGCTGCCAGGTTGCATGTTTTCATTGGTTTTCCTACTGTTTCTTTAAGACTTTACTTCTGAAGTGTTAGCATAATTGTTGGTACAGGTGATCGGTGGGTAGAGTTACGAAGATCCTTTTTTTTGTCATAAATTTTTATAGACTAAATACACAAAACATACTAGATATGCATTGAAGTGAAAATTAATATTGAATATTTTAATCTGCCCTCTAATATTGATTATTGTCAAATTAAAGATTATTGTAATAATGGTATTAGAACTATACATTTATGATTTTATAATAAAATTGTACTAACTTCCAAGGCAATTTGATTTTTTATCACTATATATAAAATTAATGACTACGATTCTATTTTGTATTATAAACTGAACTAAACTTGAATAATAATTAAAAATTGAAATAGCAAAAATTACTGACTGTTCTGAGTTATTAATTGAACTTTTACATTTCAGAATAAACATACTTTAAAGACTGCTACTTGAAGACTTGCTATAAGTATATGAACTAATTATTTTGCCTATCTACTGATTATTTTGTATATAAGTTCCATCAGATATAAACTATGTATCTATTAATTTTGGTAGTCTTTGTATTTATCAATCAGTTCTTGTATTATATTTTGTCTTAAATTATATATGATCTACTATTAATCAATTTTAGGGTATTACTTAGATTAGCAGATATGATTTACCTTAATTACTTTTTGTTTATAATTAAACTAAACTGGCCCAATTGCATTAAGCTCTCCTAACTAATCATAATATTTAGTGCTTATTGTATGAACTTAAACAATATACCCAGAAGTTTAAAGAAAATATATTCACCATATTTGACCGTAATAGCAGGCTGGGGCATTATTTGGAGCCTTGACCTGAATTAAGCTAAATTTATACCAAAATTCGTATTTACCCCTGCGCATTATTATGCACAAATACAGTAATTAGTTAAAAATTAGTTTGATAAAAACTTAATTGTAAACTATTAAGAAATGCTATTTAGATATTGATAGTACTATAACATAGAAAAATAGTCATACCTAAAAAAGAACTCTTTCTGTTAATCACTTGTACACAAAATTTTCAAACTTAATTATTTAAAAAATCCTTATAACTTTATAATTTATTAAGTTAACCTGGCCTCTACTTTTAAATAAACTTGTTCTACTCTTAAAAATATATATAATATTAAAATTTTATTGCAAAATTCTTTAAACTTATCAAGCAAAGGCCCTTTGGNTTTCAAACTTAATTATTTAAAAAATCCTTATAACTTTATAATTTATTAAGTTAACCTGGCCTCTACTTTTAAATAAACTTGTTCTACTCTTAAAAATATATATAATATTAAAATTTTATTGCAAAATTCTTTAAACTTATCAAGCAAAGGCCCTTTGGCCTAAAATTGTATTTTTTTTGAAATACATTTAAAACGGCCTTTTTAATCTATTTTGCAAACTAAGAGAAAGTTAAAGAGCATACTTTTCTCATTACAACAAGCTATATTTCAAGCTTGTAGTCCTAAAACTGACTGAGATATACTTAAAAAAACCTTTAACTCTCCTATACTTTTTTTTATTTTTTATTTTTTTTTATTTTGGTCTTTTTTAACTCTACTACAAAAATACCCCTATAGGCGTTTTTTGAGTAACATAAAATCGTGCTACCCACATTTTTAATAACCTGAAATTAATTGGTTTTCAATTAATTAAACAAATTATTAATTAATTTTACACAAGGCAAATATTTACCCCTTTTGTAACCTTTTAATTTATACAAAGCATGTTATCTAAATTATGCAACCTTGCATATCTTGTGTAATACGTGACTTGTGTAACACGTGACTTGTATATCACGTGATATAAATAGCACGTGACTTGTGTAACATATACTTGCCTAGTTGGTATTACATTACACGAAACAACTTATACCTCTTTGTGAAGCTCTTAATAATTCCTACCTTATTATTCTATTTATTAAATTTATCTTTTGCTCAAATAACCCTAAATATATATTATTTTACTCTATTTATCTAAATTTGATAACTATACTACTTTGTTTTTATATTTACAAAATCTACTTTACAATTTGATATCCTCAATATGCCTACACTCACTAGTGAAGAACCTGATGCCTATAATATTGACTACTTTTATCCTAAATACAAAGATCGTTTTGGAGTATTCATCAAAGAAACAGATGCTGCAATACTTAAAGTAATGCCATCTGCCTTCAATCCTCCTAATTGTGAAACCAAAATTAAAAATACCTACCATTACTTTACAGTACCAACTCAACCAACAATTAGTACTTGTATTTGTAAAAATTACCATGTTAGCTTCATCTCCCAATATTATCGAATTCCTACTAAATTTACTACTAAAATAGTTTCTCAAGAACCAATTCCTATGGATACATCCCCAACTGTCAATATTGCTAAAAGATTTAGCAAAATTACAGATACTGTTCCCAAATCTTCTATTAAACAATCTATAACTCAAAACCTTGACCTTACAAATGCACAACCAAGATTGCTATTTCCAACTTATCATAAAGATCCAACTCCTATAGCTATTACCCCTCACTCTCAACATTTTCATACTTGTTTTCTATGCAATACTAAAGATATCCCCTGTGTTAAAATATCTTCAAATGAACAACATGCACCAGACTATACCAAATGTTGTATCTTCAAAGGACGTTTATTGCATTGTGAATGTGCTAAACTAACTCATGATTTCAAATTAACTCCTACTTTGAAAAAATTAAACTCAAAACAACTTTCATTTTGTCACTTTTACTGTTGCTTCAAACTTACAAGAGAAGAAAAACTCAACTTTCTTAAAAAACTCGCACAAAGAGGCAAACAAATAAAAGTTAAAAAACAACAACAACAGCAACAAAAACAACAACAACAACAACCTTCTAATAAAGAACAACAAATAACTCTTAATAAAAATTCATCTACTAGCAATACTTCCAATACTCATACCAAATCTAACCCAACCTTTGATTGGCTTGCAAATTTTCCAATTACTAAAGATATGGAGCCCAACAAAAAGCTTCAAACACATACTTCCTCTTTACTATATAACTTTCTTAAAACACATCCCCACAACTTTTATCCTGGTAGTATAATTAATGAAGGAACAAAAAACAGCAGACCTCTTAAAGCTAGTTGTTATTATATAATCAGAATAATGGCAGGAGAAAGCCCTGATTTCCTTACTAGTTATATATACCAAAAAAACCCAGCTATAGACAAAAATACCAAAATACCTTTTGATATTCGTGAAAAAACTCTTCAACTTCTTATTCATAAATTTACAACAGTTCTTTTTAAAAAACTTAACTATATTGAAATTTTTGCATCTCCAACAACAATTCCTCCTTACAAACCAGAAAACAGACTCCAATTTTGTCTAAACTTAGCAAGAATGCATCTTTACTTATTAGATAACTACCAGGCAATTAACTATAGTAAATTTGCTGAGGATCTAAGCCTTCGGCCCAAAATATACAATCTTTATTTATCTACAATTTCTACAGACAAAACAGAAAAGTATCTTACTATTAAACATGATAACAAATTTAATATTCAACTCCTTTTTAACATTCCTAAATCTTTGTTTTTGGAAAAATTTTCTATTCCTTCTCTAAACAACTCTCTTGACCATTTTAAAGAATAGTTTGAACAATTTTTTCCTATTTATAACCGCCAATTCACCAATTCATTGGATAAGGAACAAACTTATTATACATTAAAAAAAGAAATACGGAAAAAATTTATTCTTCAGCTCAAAACCTTTTTACCCTCTCAAATTACTCTTCGAGAACCATATAGTTTTCAAGAAAGACGCAATGAATGTTTCCGGTTTATTAACTATCATATTCTTACTTGCAAGCATACAGACTGTAAATATGTTGATGAAAACCATTGGCATGATATATCTAAATTTTTCAAAGATATACTAGATGAATCATTTAATTATTTCCCAAAAAAAAACTATTAATATAGAAGATCTTATCATTGATGAAACAATATTTCATATAGATGGACAACATAAAGCAACATTTGATAAACCTTTTCCCACTAGACTTCTTGATGAACTTGCAGATAAAGCAGAAGTTGCTCACTGTTCAGACCATTTGGTAGAGACAAGACAAGGACGCCGAAATGCCTTTTTTTACAAATATTTAATATCTTATCAACAAATTGCTGTACAAAATCACAATATTGATAATCTTACCAAAAGTACAGCAATAGATAAAATCACTAAAGAACTTATTGATACAGACTTTTTAGCACGAGTAATTACTTACTTTGACTGTATCAAAAATCAACAACCATCTTTTCTCAAATAGCCAGATTTTATAAAGAAACAGCATACCCTGAGGCTGAACAATTCTTATTAAAAAAATTCAATATTAACTTCCAAATTCCATCACTTATTGAAGATTTTCTCTTCTTTAAGGAAACCCTTTTTCAATAATTTTATCTTCTACAAACAACATAGATGCAGCCACCGCTTCTCTAAAAGATACATCCTTAGTAGTTAGAGAAGAAAATGATGTAAGTAGGCATGTGGTAAAGCCTATTTACCCGGAAAATTTAGATAATGATAGTCTTCTAATGTCTAACTAGAGGACTACTGAATTTTGTGGAGCCGTGCAAGCTGGGCATATGGTGATCGCTATAGAAGATAATACACCAAATATCTCAGATCCTATTTCATCATCCCCCTCTGAGATATTAATTTTAATCTTAACAACAATCTGATACTGACTTATTCTGATGATGAACTACTACCAGACGATATTGACAATACTAGCACTAATCTAAATACAATTTCTTTACCAGAAGAAACTTCTACAAACCTACACTCAGATACCTCTGAAGAATATGACCCACAAGCATGTTATAACAAATTTCTTTATCACCACAGATTACAAACCCTCCCTTCACCACAAACTGTAGGCTCATTTTTAGAATATATACAAAAAAACTACCCAATGTACTACAGCAACCAATATATTAGAATCTCTATAAAACCCTATCCACAAATTAGTTATTACTTTATGGAGGCACATATTTACCTACCATATAAAGATTTCCAGCTAGGTCACTTCTTCTCACCCTTTGAGGACCTGCATGTATTTCGCAATCTTGAACTAAAATCACATACTAGTTTTAACTCATATCCTAGCAATAATAACAATTTCCAATTACCAGCTTCTATTGATGACTTCTTTGATTCTACACTTTCTCTTGCTTCACTACCTCATAACAGTCTACCAACTACAAATAACAACCCTTAATATCTTCAAATTCTCAATCTACTCGCGACTTACATATTAATATCGCTACCCACAATGTTAGAGATTTTAACTCAGCTTCTAAGAGACAAATATGGCAAAATTATTGCATCAACCACAATATTTCTATTGCTTGTATTACAGAAACCAAAATTTAACACAAAACCAAACTCTCGTTTTGTGACAACAATTTATATACATATTATTGGGTTAATGCTAATAGTTCAATAGAAGGTGCTGCTATTATGATTCGTAACTATCTCAAACCTTATGTTCATAGCCGTCATATACACCCAGGAGGTGCAATTGCACTTGACCTTTTCTTTAAAAGCAATATCAAGTTACGAGTTATTTCTGTTTATTTATCTTTAACTGATACTATCAAAAGAAATAATACTTAGAACACTGTTATTAACTGGATTTTACAAGCTCGACAACTAAATATTTATCCTATTATTCTTGGGACTTTAATACACAGGACAATACTATAAGCTTTTCTTCTTCCAAATACAAACTTATCAACTTTCTACATCATACAAACATGTTTGATATAGGTGCCCATTTTAACAATACATATTATACTTGGTCAAATAATCTGGCTCATAGTAGAATTGACTATATATGGTCAGATTCATTCAACATACAATTTATTCTTTCATATGACCTTGATAATAGTCAGACTAGTACGCTTAGTGATTATTCTATTCTTTTTTCTTTCTGGACATTTTCTAATACTTATAGCAAACCCCCTCGGATGCATACTAGTGTTAGTCGAAGAATTTTTAACTACAAATCTATGTCAACAGACCAGTGGACAGAGTTCTTAGAGTGTATTACCCAGCTATTTTTGCAGCACAATATACCCATTTCAGTAAATACTCATGAAAATATTGATACTACTTGGCACAAAATTCAACACTCTATTCTACAAGCAGCAATCCAATTAATTCCAAACAAAATATCTCGCAAACGTAGCTATAACCATAAATATACACCACACTGTACTGCTCTTTATACTGGACTCAAAAAACTTGACCACCTTATTAAAAAGATTAAAAATACCTCAAAACTTTACCTTCCACATATCAACTCACATATTCTTTCTATTAATTCCTACACTAAGCCAATCTGGATCCTCTTTTATCACTTGATACTGCTAGTACTCAATCCTGGCTTCAACATGCCTATAAAGTCTGGAAACAAGTCTATCATGCATACCAGTAGAATACTCTCTTCTTCTCCGACAACAAATTAATCATGCCTCTGAAAAATGATGTGAAACTCTAACTTCCAAACCTAAGCAAGCTATTAATAGCATTCTTGATCGGACCAACCTCCTATACACTTTTTGAATATTAAACTCAATAATCAACTTGTTACAGAACCTAACTCAATCAAACAGCATATCAAATCACATTACCACAATTGGACTGCTCACAGACCTATTAACCAATCTCTCTTTGACAATTTTTGGTATCAAGATTATCAGCCTCTTCCTCATATCAATCCTGCCTGGTATACCTCTCTTACTGTCCTTATTACAGAAGAAGAAGTTCTTCAAACAATATCCAAACTTCCCAACGGCAAAGCCTGTGGTCCTACAGGAATTAGCTATAAAATGATCAAACACCTTGGTTCTTATGGTATTACTACACTTACTGCTTTGTTTAACCGATGCCTTTCTGAAAATCGTATTCCTAAACTATGAAAACATGGAAGAATTTTTCCTATTCCAAAAAACAACACTTTTGAGGGTAATCTAAATCTTACAAGACTTATTAGCCTTATTGAACACATACGAAAACTTTATACAAAAATTCTTACTAATAGACTGAATCAAGTTTTCTCAAAACATACTATACTATTTCCTTATAACTATATTGCACTTCCAAACAATAGCACTTCTATTCCCATTCTCATTTTAAACAATCTAATTGAAGATGCAAATTGTAATCACAATGAAATTTGGCTATTGTCTCAGGATATGAGCAAGGCTTATGATTCTGTCAACTTTACACTTTTTAAACATTCTCTCACTCGCCTTAATTTGCCATCTAGTATAATTAACATCCTTCTGGATTTACTAACTGACAGACAAAATCAAGTCATTACTAATCTTGGCCTTACTGCCCCTTATCAGGTCCAGAATGGTATAGATCAAGGTGAAACTATTACTCCTCTTCTTTGGAGAATTTACTATGATCCTTTAATTACTCATATCCATACAAATACACCTGGTCAGTGTTGTACACGGACATTGTCCCGCTGATTTTTCAGGGATGCGGACAGTCCGGGACGGGACGTCTGGGACATGTCCGCAATAATGTCCCAACATGATACATGTCCGCCAGGTAAAACCAATCAAATTGCGAATTATACGAATTTTATTGGTAGATGATCACGTGTTGAGTCGCAAAATGTCCGGGACAAAAAAAATTCTGGGTGGACATGTCCCGGACGTCCCGTCCTGGACTGTCCGCCGTCCGTGTCCATGTCCTATGACAACACTGCACCCGGTTACTCAATCAGCACATCTTGGATAACTAATCTCAAATACCAGACATTTGACAAAATCCAAACAAAATGCTCTGTTCTGGCCTATATAGATGATACTTTGTGGATTGCCTCTTCACAAACTGAACTTACTAGAATAATCTCTATTGCAGAATCTTTCTATACTATGGCTAACATTCAAGTTAATCCATCTAAATCCATTCTATCAACTAATTTGAAAGTAAATAACTATACTTCTATTATTTTTAATAACCATGCCCTTCCACTATGGCCATCATATCAACCTTTCAAATTTCTTGGATGCTGGTTTACACTTGACAACAAACAATCAAAGCAAACATGTCTATTAATAACAGAATCTTCTCAGCTTATCAATATTGCCAGAACTAAAAAAATTACTGATACACAAGCACGATATATTATTAACACTATCAGCAAATTTATAATAGCGTAATCTTATGTAAGGTCTTACGAACCGTAATATAAGCAAAATATTACGTAATATATTTCAGAATATTTCGAAATATCAATATTTCGAAATATTATGAAATTAATTTCGAAATATTTCGAAATATATTACGAAATATTTCGAACCCTTTCAAAATATGTTACAAAATATTTCGAACCCTTTCAATTATTTTAGGACTAGGAAACCAAGCTGGATCAGTAGATCTGTAACCTGGATCGCGCATTAGACTGATTTTTCGAAATAGTTCGAAATAGTTTGATGATGTTCAAATTCTGTACTACAAGATCAGATTAGATCTTTTGTTTATAATTAAATCTTCTATTTTGTTTTTTTTCGCTTTTTTATTTTCGTTCCTTTTCGTTCCTTTCGTTCCTTTTCGTTTCATTTTTTGTTTTCGTTTGTTTTTTTCATTTTATTTTATTTATTTATTTTTTAATTTTTTTATTTTATTTTTATTTCGGTACTTTACAAGAAAAACAAACACTTTTTGAAACCTTGCGCATGCCAACTACGACTTCCGACACATTCAAGAACACACCCCCAGCAATTTCTAAATTTTCAAAAACGCTTCTTTGGAGAAATGGAGAAATGGTCACAAGTTTTCGCAAGTTTTCGCAAGTCTTTGCAAGTTTTTGCAAGTTCTTGCAAGGTTTCGCTTTATTTATTTTTCATTTCGTGTTTTTTGTTTTTGTTTTTTTAGTTTATTTTTTAATTATTTTATTTATTTTTATTTTGGCACTTTGCGAGAAAAACTAAAACTTTTCAAAACCTTGCGCATGCCAACTACGACTTTCGACACTTTCAAGAACACATACCAGAATTTCTAAATTTTCAAGAATGCTTTTTTAGAGAAATAGCCACAAGTTTTCGCAAGTTTTCACAAGTTTTTGCAAGTTTTTGCAAGTTCTTGCAAAGTTTCGTTTCATTTATTTTTTCGTTTCATGTTTTTTGTTTTTGTTTTTTTTGGTTTATTTTTAAACTTTTTTTATTAATTTATTTTATTTCGGCACTTTGAAGAAAACAAAACTTTTCGAAACCTTGCGCATTCCAATGACAACTTTCGAAACTTTCAAGAACACATCTCCAACAATTTTTAAATTTTCAAGAACGCTTCTTTAGAGAAATGTCACAAGTTTTTGCAAGTTTTTGCAAGTTCTTGCAAGGTTTCACTTTATTTTTTTTTTGTTTCATGTTTTTTGTTTTTGTCTTTTTGGTTATTTTTAATTTTTTTTATTAATTTATTTTATTTCAACACTTTGCGAGAAAAACAACAACTATTCGAAACCTTGCACATTCCAACGACGACTTCTGACACTTTCAAAAACAATAGAAAACAAAGAAGCGAAGATAATAGCTAACTGTGGGGTGAGCGAAAATAAGTATATAGGGCTAGTTTTTTGTATATAGTAATAGAATTAGATGCGACATAGTGCGAAAGTAGTTTAAAATATTTGTAATAATGTAAAAATAATATGTAATATATAATAAAGTATGTAATATTAATTAAAAATGTATATTTAATAAATGTATAATATATAATAATAAATAAAAAAATAACAATTTTATATTAAATTGCGAAACCGTGCGAAATATTGCGAAAACCTGTAAAAAAACATGATTATGTGAATATGTATATCGTTTATTTATTTTTTAAAAAATTTTAAAAATTTGCGAAAATTTGCAAAATATTGCGAAACAATGCGAAAATATCAAAATATTACCTTCTGCGCGCATTAGTTTATTGATCTGCATGAGTACGCGACCCCTGTAGGAGGGTAATTTGCATTTTTTTTATTTGCAATATATTTCGAAATATTTCGAAATAATAACTGTAATATTACCGTAATTTAGCATAATATATTGCATAATATGCCGTATCAATCGTAAGATTTCCGTAATATTACGGGCCATAATATTTTACGTAAGATTACGTATATATAATTCGCTGATGACTGTTATAATTCTTACTATGGAATATTGTATACAAAATATTGTTATTAACAGATCAGCTTGTAACAAGATCCTTTCACACCATATAGGTCTAGTCAAGCACAAGGCCAAACTAAGCCGCACTATTCCAACTAGTACACTTCTCTATCCTCAACTTTATAATATTAAAAATATTTGGGATATACAACTCCAACACCATATCTCTAACTTTATTAAATGCTTAAATGACAACAACCTACTCGGTATCACAACTCACATTCGAATCCAGCAAATCCAAAATAACCTTTGGTCATCTACTAGCATCTTTTCACATCCTAATCCTACTATAGATAGTCCTAACCACTATACAACTAATTTTAAAATTATTCAACTTTTTAAACATCTGGGATGGAATATTAACACTAATCTTAACTTTAACATTCCATTTACTATCAAAGAGGGATCAATTTCTCTTGAATCTATACTATCTTCACATCCTAAATATCCTACTTTCAAAAAACAAATTAGACATCATCATCTTCTATTTCTTGATCAACTTACCTCCTTTGACAATTCCTGTTTGCTTGATTGGAAACATATCTTACCCAGACTTAACAAAATTCCAAAAGGCAAAATTCCCTTGTGGTTTACCTTTTGGAGGACCAAACAACAAGTCATACATATGAACGTACTATTTATTCATACTTCAATTTACTGCAAGCCAACTATTATAGCTATACTACTGGACACTTCTCTAAATACACCAAACCTTGGCTTATTACTTTATTTGATAATCAAATAGTTATTGGCAAAGCACGTCGCCAATCCAGTTCTTCAGATTATACTCTTATTACACATTGGCAGTGCAATATCCAGCCACAATTCACACGATTATACCCAACACCACCTATTATTACATCTCCATGCTCTAACTGCTCTCTTAATTCCAATATTATTGCAAACAAATGTACTATTCTTATTCCAACAAGCCATGCTACCAAATTTTTTGGAAGACTTAATCCTGACAAATCTGTAAACCTAAATGCCAATTACCTTGACCTTATTTTTTCAACTGCAGCAAGAAATCCAACAAGTATTCCAATATTACCAAATCTTCTTATACCCACAGTACAAATACCTTCTTTCTTTCATTCTAGCCCTGCACTTGATACTTTGCAATCTATTTGCCATTACAATAGTCATTTAACAGAATTAACATTTTATACTGATGGTTCTGTTATTGATCTGGGCAACTCTCAGTGCTCTATGGGTATTGGCTGGATACAATTACATAACCAGAACATTTTACATACTTTTCAATCACAAATCAAATTTTGGCCATGTTCTTTTAAAGCTGAGCTAGTAGCAGTTCTATCAGCTATTAGCACTGCTCCTAGAAACTGTTCTGTACAAATCTTTACAGATTCCCAATCTGTAATATCCAAATACAACAGCTTAATTCATACTATGCCTCTCTCTAAACCTTTTAATATACCTTATTGGCCTATTTGGAATACTTTACTAAACTTTATTAGATCATACAATCTTAATATTACTTTTCATAAAGTTATTGCACACCAAGATGATGAATTCAATAACAAAGCTGATCAACTAGCTCGCTGTCATCAAACTGCCCCATACCTTCTTTTTGATTCACAGAATATTTACAATTACAATTTTACTCTTTCTGTTGATAATTTTTCTATTGAACTTCCTATCCGTCGCTGTGTTAGAACTATTTGCCATGCACATATACTTGCTCTCTGGTCCTCTCAAAATCGTTTTCAACAATGGCTACCAATATCACAATATATTAACTGGAATGCTACCTGGTTATATATTAATAATAACCAAAAAATTTCAAACTATTCACATAGTTTTTACTCTTCAACACTCAAATCTTTTAGAATTAAAATACTTTTAGATGATCTCCCTGCTCCACATATTCTTTATCGAAGAAATCCATCTTACCCTAATACCTGTCACCTTTGCCAACAAACAAGTAAACCCTTACACTGGATTATCTGTCCTACCTCTGAACCTTTATTTAAACTAATAAAAGACTCTTTAGCTCATATACTAAGTCCTAAAAACTTGAAATCTCTAATTTAGCTGCTGAGAATCTATATACTCAAATTATGAACTTGAATAGCTTTCAAATTCATCAACTTTCCAACCAACCTTCTTTGCTTTCTACCTTATCTGGTTTGATACCTTTGGATATTATCTCTATCCTATACGAATTTACTACATCTTCTAAATCTGCCTGCTCCCTTACTGTTTTACTCTTACTTTATATCAATCAGCAAATCTATACAAGTATTTGGATTCTATACTGCATTTCTAGATCTCAAAATTAAGCAATATACTCTCAAGCTTCACCTTCTCTCTCTAATACATTTTCTATACCCAATCTTTCAAAAAATATACAAGATAGTCATAATCACATTTCTGATATCTTACTACAAAAAATTGAAACCTGGTTGTATATATGGATCAAATTTTCTACACCTTCATCTGATATTCTTGCATACACACAAATCTAGGTGAGCCTTGGCCACTCTGGTAGGTTTAGGCCGCAGATAAGTATTTAGGTTTACTTAGATATATGTCTGAGTTTTTATTCTTAGCATTAGATTTAAAAAATTGAAATTTCTTTCTGTATTGTAAAAAGTTTCTATTAAATTTAATAAAGATAAAAGCAAGGTCTCACCTTAACATTTAAAAAAAAAAAAAAAAAAGAAAAATAGTCATCATTGACAAATTTAACTATTACAACTAATGGCTAATGCTTTATATCAAGTATTCAAAAATAGTTATAACCAAGAATTAAATCTTGTAAATATACCTATATTTTTTTGAGAAAATTAAGATCAATTAGAGTAGATAGAAATAGTAGATTGTGCTTTCAAAACCAATATTGTTCAAGAATTTCATTGAGTAGCTATAGTAGGTGCCTATTTGACAGGCCTTCCTCTATTTTGGTAGAAAAATCAGAAAAGTAAAAAACTGCAAATTCAATACTAGGACAATAGATATGCCCAGGACCAAAGCTTTGTATACCAATTTTTCTCAAATTTTTGTACTCCAATATTAATAACTCAATAAGAATTTGGAATTGCTAACTTGGCAACAGCAGTTCAAAGAAACTGTAAAACAATATGCAATATATTGTTGAAGTTGTTCAGATATTTAATAAAAATAGAAAATCAATATCCAGAAGCTTTAAAAATTCAGATGTTTGTATGAAATTTTTATTTTGATCTATTATTGGTTATTGGATACATTGTATCTAGTACACTACAAAAGGCAATTAAAAAAGCCCAGATTTGCAAGATAACAATTGCACAATGACCAAGCTCTAAAATTTTTTTTGCCTTTATCCAAAATAATATACTCTATAAGTTCATAAGTGATAACTGCTATATGCCCAACCAGTATTGTACGTTTTGGCTGTTCAAGGCCTTTTTTGGCCTTGTCCACATTCAAAATATACAAGCATCCAAGATTGTCTAAAGCTTATACAGGCTTTAATAATTATTAAATTTGTCTAAAAAATATATGATTGTATATTTTTTTGAGATGCTGAACACATTTCAGTTAAAATTAAAATAGATTGTCTTACTAAAATTTAAGTAATTTTACTTTATTTAATTGACCAAAATTGACCAAAATTGTCCAAACTACTGACCAAAGCTGACCTGTAACAACAATGTGCCCAACTGTAGTAACCTATATAACACTTGAAGTAATTAATTCTGCAAACAAGTAGTTACTCTGCTACAAATGGATGTTTCTGCTGTGATGATAACAATGATAATGATGGTAACTATTTTTGCTTTCTTTTTGTTAAAAGCTAGCAGGAAGAGTGAAACATTTCTTGGATAAGTCTAGACCCCAAAATAAAATAAATGGGTCATGTAAACACAAATAAAGGTGAGAAGAAAAAAAATCTGAAACCTAATGCCTTTTTGCTAAAAGCTGGTCTTGGAAACAAATAAGAGAAAGAAAACCTAAAAATAATAAACAAGAAGTTTCAAGAGAAAGAATAAATGGCAATAAAATGATGATAATAGTAAAAAAAGAATAATAAAAAGAATGCATTTGATAATCATAAAATAATAGATAATCCAAAGGATCTGCTAAACAATATCTAAAACTTGTATATGAATATAATTATCAAAATTGGGTTAAAATTGACAATAATAAATATGAAGTATCTGAATATAACAAAGCATTAGCATCTATTTTGTGCAATCTTTTTTTTGTTACCAAAAAAAATAGAGGTTAAAAAAGATAAACCAAAGTTATCAAAAAGTTGAAAAGACTATTCATAATAATAAAGCACATAATCTTGGCTATCCTTATTAAAATAGAACAAAAATTAAAAAGAATAAGTACAAAATATTTATTAAGTATTAAAGCTTTGTAGATATAAGTTGGACCGATTAGATAAAACTAAAATCAATAAATACTAATAGCAGAACAACTATAGAACAGCATAATAATAGTAATGGTAATGTGCTTGTTTTTAATTGAGAAAAGGTAAACAAATTATATAACAAAAAGGCAGGCATTTACTAATGATTAAAACTAGCATAAATGGGTAATCTTGAAGGAATAACAACCTTGGTTATGGGTTTGGGTCAAAATCCTGACAAACAAAATCCCAACAGGTCATAATCCCAACAAAAAAATTCTAACAATCAAAAATCCTGACAAACAAAAAAAGCTTTCCTTGAGCAACTTTACTATAAAATCAACTAAACCAAACCCAGCCCAGGCGCTCACCCTAATCCTATCCTAGGCAATCACCTAGCTCTAACCTAATTTAAATAAATTTAATAATTTTTTTGTTATTGGGATTTTTGGGATTTTATTGTCGAGATATTTTGTTGGGATTTTGACCTGTTGGGATTCTGTTTGTCAGGATTTTGGCCCGCTCCCCTTGGTTATAGTTATCAAAGTAGGACTAAAATTAAAAAGTATGATCCTAATGCATTTATTGATTAGCAAATGTCTGTAAAGTCAAATTGCTTCAATAGGTCATATGAACCAGGGTATCATTATAGAAATGGAATAAGCATTAAAGAAAATAAAATTGAAGTCAGAATGGACATACATAAAACACTTGACTATTACCAAAAGTTTGCTATCAATAAACACAAAACTTTTGAATAGCACTTGCAAGATTCTGCAATAACTCATCTGAACTATATAGTCTTGAAACCCACTATCAAAATAGAATAAGTATAATAAAGAATGAGAAGACAGTATTTAAGTAAGATTCAAAATTTTTCTAAAGTAGAAAATTATCTAAAAGCTATAAAGCTCTTTAAGCTGTGTATATAGAGAATAAAGATTAAGGTATTTAAAGCCCATAGCAAAGTAACTAAATATAGAGTCAAAAAGAATAATATTAGCAAAGGTTTTAATGATATATACAGGTTGTAGATGATAAAAGTTAAATATTATAATTTAAAGTTAGTAAAAAGGCAAGAAAAGAATGCATAGCTGAATTGTATAGTAGATAAGAGTTCCAGTATGAACTAGAAGCCTAAGTTCAGCAGTAAAAGCTATAAAATAGTTTTGTAGTAGAAGGCAAATAGAAGCAAAAAAACAAAATACAAAACATGGATTAGTGAAAGAAAAGTTAAAAGGCAAATATGGCATAAAAAAAAAGAAAAAATTGATACTATATGAATTTGAAGAAATTCAAAGTGATTATGTAATTTACAAATTTAGAGCTCATAGAATATCTTGTCTCAATTAATAATGCCTAACACAAGTATTTTTGTGATAATAAAAGGTTTCGTGTCTGACAAAACCCCTGATGATTAATAAAGCCCTTGACACTTGACAAAACCTTGATAATTGATAAAATTTTGATAATTGGTGAAACCCTTGACGATTGATGAAACTCCTGATGCAACTCTAACTATTGATAAAACTAATGCCCATAGCTCTTTCACAAAAAAATTGTTCACCAACTATAATTTTAACTGATCAAATTTTAAGATCAGATATAATATAAAAATTTTTTACAGATAGCTCTAAATTTTTATTAGAAAACCATCTATTGCATTTTAATTAAAAATGTTTTTTGTAAAATTTTACAAATTGCCACAATGCCACTATATTTTCTAACTCTAACCTAATTTAATATGGTTTTCTTAGCCTTAATTTTACACATATTTTTACTTAGAAAAAACTACATTTGTTTTGATTATCACATTACAACTGATCCTAAATTTTGATTGGTCAAAATTACAGAATTACAGAGTGATCAAATTTTGTGAAAACGCTATCTAAATAATAACATCCACTTATTTGCATGGATAATACAAGCTAGAAAAGAAATAGCCAATCGGAGAGTGCAAAATTTGACTATTCTAGATCAGTCTAATAAAAATTTTACATATATAAAAGAAGAAAAAAGCAAAAATACACCAAAACTAATGTTTAAATCAACTTTGGTGCACTAATTAAAAATAATTAAAATGAAATTTTACTTATATTAAGCTATTCTAATACTATAGCCTCTAATGTTAAAGCCCTAGCCCTAAATTTTTATTTCATACACTTAGTTTATTTACAAAATTAGATTTCTTTTATAGTTTGTATTACCTATGCAAATAATTAAATGAAGTTAATGAAGCTCTTAATAAAACCTTGTCAATTGAAGAAGCTTTTATATTAAATCTAAACAGATTATATTTATTGCTAGCATTTTACTAGCAACAGCAGAGCATAGAATCAACTTATAAAGGGTTCACCAAATTCTGGGTTGTGATACATCGAAGTGCATCAGAATCATAGTTGGCTGGATCAGAATTAACTCCGCTTTAACTGACCCCTTTTTTGAACCATCGATAATAACACTAATGCTATGAACATCTGTTATTTCATTTGAGACTAAAATCATACCCTCAAATATCTTTAATTTATACTGAGGTTTTAATCACTCACTAGGTGTTTAATTCACTCACTAAGAGGTTCATAGACTCATCGAGAGTCTATAACCTTTGTTGAGGGTTAAAATCACACAACTATGCCACAAACTATACCAAAATAAATATATAAAATAATATATAATAATAAAATACTGTGACACTGCCAATTCATAGAACACCTATTGGATATATCTGGGTGATTGTTGCAAATCATCAGGCAATATTGGAACGATGTCAAAAAGATAGAAACTGGGAAGATATAATAGTGAACAAAAATTAACTTTACATAGACTAATTTATTTCTGTTATGAAAGAAATGAATAATAGTCTTATGCTTCATCAAAATCATCATGGATTTTGTTATTTATCATTGGTTTCATAATGCGTCATGGGTTCATACGTCAGGGTTTCGTCATTCGTCTTGGGTTTCGTCATGCGTCATGGGTTTCATCATGCGTCATGGGTTGTCATTCATCAATTCGTCAATTTGAAGTTGCCTGACGAAATAGTTTCGTCATGCATCAATGACGTAGGTTGCATCATGCATCAGGCATCATTAGTCTCAATAGTGGAGAAATGGAAGTAATGATACTTTTAGCCAGAAGACCGTTTATCCACAATAACTTGGGAGAAAAATTGATGTGGAAACAAATAAGCAAAAAAAAGATCATGAAGTACCCTGCAGTAATCACGTGAATCAAAAAGATATTTCCAAAATTGTCGCGACAAGCAAATCCACACAACAGAAGAAAAATATTGAGGATTCGCCGGAGCTCATCCTTCCAAGGGAGGGATAATGTTACGACTTTAAAATCTTTTTATTATTACATTATTAGTACGTATTGTATTATTCCATTATTTTCTTATTTGGGACAGTATGAGAATGATCGTCATAGCATGTTGAAGTTCTGACTCTCGGGGAGTTATAAACTCTCGGAAGGAGTTATGAACTCCCGAAGAGAGTGAAAGACTCCCAGAAGGAAGGAAAGACTCACGGAGGGGGTTTAAATCCCCAGATGAAATTCATAAGTATATAAAGGTTTAGTTTCTACTTAGGAGAGTAGTAGACAAGTAGTTGAACGATTGTAAGTATTTAGCATTATTGTGATAATCCGATGTATTGATTTATAGAACCCTTATACCCGTCATTATGTGTGTTAGTTTATCATTTTAAACCATTTACCTTAATTAATATTTGTTCACGATCAAACTAAACCGGCCCAATTGCATCAAGCTCTCCCGACCGATCGTAACACAGTCTTTTAACCAGGATGGACCGGACGGACCGATTAACAGCCCTAGACATTGCTTGAGGGCTTTAAGTTGGTGGTGATATTCGAAGAGTCTGATAATTAAAAAAATTGCTGGCCTCAGGTTTCAAGGATGTAAGACTTTAGCGAAGTTAATAGCTTTACCCGTACTGAAAAATAATCGATTCTAATTTAGCATTTTATTGGCTGAATTTAACAACATGACAGAAATTCTTTGTGACTATTATTAGTATAGATTTGCACGAAAAAAAAAGTTATACAGTACTATGAATTTTTCCGTATATGTCTTTTAAACCATAATTTTTTTTAAAAAATGAATATTAGGTTCACGTTTTGCGGTGCTGTCCGAGTAATGAATGACATTGTAACTTTATTAAAAAATTTGTATAATCAAGACTTATTTAATGTTATAATGAGCTTGAAATAAAATAAATGCCTTAAAAGATTCTAGATATTTAAATAATACTAAATTAAATCATTATAATTACTGAACATAAAAAAAACAATTTTTTTTATAATAATCAGAAATGGTTCCCAAGAATATAGAATAGACGAATAAAAACTTTCTATAGTGATAAAATATCTTTGATTAATAAAAATTTCATAAATTTTTGAGGCCATTTAATCAATTATAGAAAATGCAATTTACCAACACTGCCGTTCAATGCGTCGTCTTTTCTCCATGATGCGTTCGATTTCATAATCACTAAGCCTTTCTTTTTCCAGCAATCTCAATTGACTTTCTTTTTCATCCATCGGAATTTCGTATGAATGTTTTAAATAACGTGATTTTCCATAGTTCTCCGGCGCGCGGAATCTTTCCTGTATAATAGACAAAATCGATAAGAAAACAGAGAAAGTACAATGAAATATTATAATATTACATACTGTTGGTCGTCGACGTTTCATATTCCATCTGACAGAAAAAGGAACATAAACCATCGCTTTTTCATTTGTTTCACCTTCAACATTGCATTCCATAAATAAAAGTTGGGAATTTTTTGGAATTTGATTCTTATCTGTAACATAGTCTCTAACCCATTTATATTTGTAATACTTTAGAGTATTGACATAATCAACACATGATATAATAAGCATAAAAAAAGAATATATATATATATATTATTATTTTTATATAAAATTTAAAAAAATTATACAAACTCCTTTACAATCATCATACGATCTAATATTTGATAATTTTTCAGCAGCTTCAGAAGATGGAACATACAGCATTAAGAACGTCTCATCACCAGACACTACTGGATTAATTAATGCCTTACAAATTCGCTCGTTTCGATTTTTCCTACTATCCTAAAAATAATTATTAAATATCCGAATGATAATTTAAAAGAAAAGAACTAGATCAAATTTGAGCTTACTTCATCGTCTTTCAAGGAAAGTCCTTCCCAAGGGTCATTATCAAAACTAGTCTGTACAACCATAACATGTTGATGTTCAAAATCAGGAAATATGGAAAGAATTTGTTCGGAGTTTGCTTTCGGATTTTTGGGATGTTTAAGTTTCTTGAGAAATTCAGGATCATTTGCAACTTTAAAAGATTCCTCAATCGCGGCAATTTGTTCTTCGTGACTTTGCTTTAAATCCATCTTATTAACTTTTGAAGTGGCCATACTACAAAATGTTTAATTGTAAACATTTATATTAATAACAGAATAAAATAAAATAAATTAAATTAAATTAAATAAATGAAACATAGATATACACCGACTTTCCATGGTTTTTTCAGTATTATTGCCCTGATGTACTGTTTCTGACGCACTTATATGCTGCGTCATACGCAGCCATGGCTTTGGTCTTGAATACTTTTTCAATCGTGCCGATCCCATAACCATATTTGTACGATCTTTTGGTGGAACAACTAAACGAATATCCTTAGTGTCGAGATGACCTATTCTTATGGGATTTATATCTACCAATAAAAATAAAAATTAATATATAAAATTACTAATTTAAAGTTTTTCAGACATAATGAATTTTAACGAACCATAATTTTCGTGAAATGCACTAGGAGCAACACCTAAATCATTTGACATCTCTAAATCAGTGTCATCGAGAAGAGGGAGACGTTTTGATTGAAAAGTACGTGAAGTTCGATTGATATCAATTATTCTTTCTAGATCAGGTTTCCAACTCAAATCAATTGGTGGATCAATGGGTGGAGGAATTAAGTCTTGATAATCCAAATCGCACAAATAACCATAATCCGATTGTACTATCCAATCCTGAACATCATATCTTTAAGAAACTAAAGAGTCAACGAAAGTATAAACCATTCAAGCAAACTGTCATTTTAAATGTAGTTACTTGGTCCTTGTTGCCATTGTGTTAATTTTAGAAAATTTAGAAAATGAGAATTTGGTAAAAAATTTTAATGACAATACCATTATATATACACATGATACGTATTCATACATCACATGCTAGTTCTTTTTTGGTTATCTTCAATGTGATTAGTAAACGTAATTAACCACATGCTGTTAATGGAGTATCAAAATCCCGTGACATACGTGATCATCGATTGCGCCGAAAGGTCACGTTTTTTTTTTGAAAAAAATTTTTTCCCGCACCCGATCTCGTGCAAAGCTCGTATCCAAGCCCCGTTCAGGGGAAGGTGGAGTGCCAGTATTTTTACTATCCACTAAGCCTCGATCCGGGTAAATACTTTGCCTGCAATTGTGAAGAAATCAACATGAAAATACTGTCCGATTATGATCAGATCAAGACCGCGATGACCCTGATCAATTTGATGAGGGAAAGGCATCAGGGGAATAATCAGTAATTTATGCGCCCTTTGTTCAGCAAATTAGTTATAATGATAGAAATATGCCGTAAGTAGAAAAATTATTGAAGTCAGGATGTTAATAATGATTCACCTGCAAGACCAAATCGGGTAAAGTGTGAGGCTGTGTTCTAATTTTCACGATGAAAAAATCAGATGAATGCATAATTCTATGATGAATCGTAACCGAAATCAGCAAGTGATTGAAAATGTGTAAGCGATGAGGTGATGTTTTTTTTGATTCACTTCTTTTTGTTTCTGTGAAAGTTTTATAAATAGGGAAAGTATTCATTCCATAGTGAGATGTATCCGGAAGCATTCTTTATGATAAATAAAGATCATTTAAATCATAAGCCCAATAAAGCCCTATGAAATCGATACATGGAAATGCATATATTAATCCGCTTGTGAACAAAGTCACAAGGTGGACATTTATTGTGAGTCACTGGACTTTGCATGTGATGGCAGATTACAGATGAAATGGTATTCATATCCGCGGATTTTTGGAATTTATTATTAAAAATTCCAAAATCTTTAACAGCGAATAACTTTTATTCCACCGGTCCGCTTTTGATGAAACAACTACCAAAATGTTCACATTGATGAGACGATTCTAATGAAACCAAAATCGCTAAAATCCAATCACTGGATCCAGAGATCGTTAACGATTTGTGTCACTTCGGGTATTTTAGGATTGGTTTTTTTCAATCCTAAAATACCCGAAGTGACACGAATCGTTAACGATCTCTGGATTCAGTGATTGGATTTTAGCGATTTTGGTTTCATTAGAATCGTCTCATCAATGTGAACATTTTGGTAGTTGTTTCATCAAAA
>QKWP01000289.1:0-21313 GCA_003550325.1 Gigaspora rosea | reverse complement strand
TCATATGGAGTGCTCCGTATTAAAAGGGCCCATTTTTACAATTTTTTGAAAAATGAGTTTTTATTAAATTCATGTAAATTTTGACATAATTGATATTTTTCAATTATTAATATAAGTTGATTTGCATAATAAAAAATCAAGATAATTTAAAAAGAAAAATTACATGAGGCTGCGTAGAGCCAACACGTCACGAGATTATCTGATAGTCACCTGCCTTCTTTAACCAATCAAAATCGTGAAATTTAATTAATCCCGAATCAGTCCGAAAATCAAAACAAATGGTTAAACTCAATTATCTCAAAATGAGATAAATGTAAAAATGGGACCTTTTAATACGGAGCACTCCATATTGGACAACTTCAAAAAAAAATTTTTCAATTTTCATGATAATTTTCTGGAACCAGAAGAAGAAAAAGCAATAGCTAATGCACACTATGTTGACTGCTCTGAATCTTTGTAAAGATGTATTTTGCAAGAGCATTATGATAAGGATGGGAAATTCTGCCAGAATGTATGATGTTGGATATTGTAATAAAGTAAATTGGAGTTGCCAACAGATACAGAATAAAGCATTTATTTGTGCTCAAAATCTGCAGATATGGGTAATGCAGTTAGAAACAGAGCCATTGTATGTCTATTAATATAATGAAATTGGAGTTGCAAAAGAAGGACATAAGGTATCAAAGGTTATCTGTTTGGCATAATGCTACAGCACTGGATAGCAAAAACTATCCATTTTTTTTTGCCATTGTTTTAATAACTTGACAACAAGTAATTATTTTAAAAATCCCTTTTACAAAGTTATTATTTGTAACCTAAACTACAAATTTGTAAAACAGATTTTTGATATCTTGCTTTTTAAAAAAGTTATAAGGGATAAAAAATTCAGTAACTTTTATAGTAAAGCAAAAATTTGGTGCAGGACAATCAACCAATCAGATTGATGCCTGATCATGTGTGGCAATTTGATTGGTTAATATCTATTATTAAAAATTACTAAATATAGTACAATATACAGACCAATTATAAAGCAAATCAGAACTTGTGATATAAATATTAACCAATCACAGTTGGTGTTACATACTTAAATCTGGCATGCTCTAAAAAAATGAATGGTTTTTGCTGTTAGTACTGTAAAAATTTTGATCTTTATAATAATTTTCTGGGACCAGAAAAACTATGCTAAACACTTTGGATTTGGTAAAAATAGTCTTGTGGCAAAATAAAAAAAGCATTAGTAGATATATGTTGCAAATAACAACAGAAAATAGTGACAAAACATATGCTGTTGGACATTGTGATGTAAAGGAAATTAGAGTTGAAAAGAAGAAACTAAAAGCATTTATTTATAATCAAAACCTACAAATATAGGTAATGCTGTTAGAATAAATGCTATTGCTATCTGTTCTTATAATGAAATTGAAGTTGAAAGTAAAGTACACAAGGCATTTGTTTATTACAAAAAATCTGTAAAAATGTGTAATGCTCAAAATTTTGACCTTTACAATAATTATCTGAGACCAGAGAGTGGTCAAAAAATACTATACTAACCTTCTGGATCTTGGTAAAAATAGTCTTGTAAAGAAGTAAAAAAAGTATTAGCAGATGTATGTTACAAGAACTTTGCAATAATACTGACAGACATATTAAGTTGGATATTGGAATATAAAGAAAATTAGTTGAAAAGAAGAAATATAAAGTATTTATTTATGACCAAAATCTGCAGATATAAGTAATACTGCTATTGGAGTAAAGTCATTGGTGTCTGTTATCATAATGGAATTGGAGTTGAAAAAAAAGAACACAAGTTATTTGTTTATTACCAAAAATTTGCTAATATATAAGGTAATCAGGTTCCCGAAATGTATATAGATAGGTCAGGTATAAGTTTGCTTATTTTTGAGGTTTTTTATATAGATCTTTTCTATTTATAGTAATTTTTGCTTATTTTTGAAGTTTTTCCTGCAGATCCTTCCTTTTTTAGTAACCCTATAATTAATCTGACCTATCTATGTATATTTCGGGGTCCTAGGTAATCGTACCCTGTGAATCGCTCTAATTACGTGGATTATAATATTTTGTGACATCTTATAATCCCATAATCCAATTTGGATAATTTTGGTATTATTTGAATCATCTTACTGAGATGAATCTAATGGTACCAAAACTGTACCAAAATTAGCTGAATTAGATCACAATATCCTTAGATAAATGATATATTTATTATTTTGAGATCAAATGTATTTATATAGGATTGTGTATCTTATGATCCTGTGATCCAATTTGGATAATTTTGGTATTATTTGAATTGTCTCACTGAGATGAATCTATAGCATTAAAATTATCCATATTGGATTGCAGGATCCAGAGATATAAGATGTTTTCTGTGGTCAAATCTATTTCTGTGAATTGTATATCTTGTGACTCTGCAATCCAATTTGGATAATTTAGATGTCATTCGAATCGTCTCAGTAAGATGGTTTGAATGGTACCAAAATTGTTCAAATCGAATCACAGGGTCCCAAGATACATGGTCCATGGAAAAAAATTAGTTTTTTTGTGTATACCATACATTTAAGCAGTCAAGTCTATTAATAAAATCTTGCCCAAATCTAGTAAAAAATTTATATTATATATAATTTAGTGTAGTGAACATATTACTTAGCAAACTTTGTTCAATTTACTTAACAAAAAATCTAGTTCATTATGTATTAACAGAATTAGGCCCATGGCTTTAAAATTCTCATAAATTATATGGGTTGTAACTTTTATTATTAAAAAAATTTTAGTATGTAATGTATAAAAAAATTTTACAGTTAAATAATAAATTGATTATATATTTTATATATACAAATAAATACAATCTTTTGATAAACTTTTATATGTGACAAAAAAAATACGTAGAATTAGATATGATCACCTTATAAGCTAAAATTTTGATATTTATAATAATTTTCTAGAACCAGTAGGAGAAAGAGCATAACAGATACATTTCACAAGAACACTATGTTGACCTTGTTAAATTCTAGTAAAAATAGACTTGTAGTAAAATAAAAGAAGAATTAGCAAATAGATTTTGCAAAAACATTGCAATAGGACCTTGATAGGTCAGGTTAATTATAAAATTACTAAAAATAGAAAAATCATTAGAAAAATCTCAAAAATAAACAAAAAATTACTAAAATAGAAAAGATCAATATAAAAAATACCAAAAAATAAACAAACTAATACCTGACCAATTTATGCATATTTTGGGGTCCAGTTAGAGTAGTGATATATATTATGCAATATTAATTTACTATACCCTTTACTAGGTTTCAAAGTTTGATCCAGGTTTGATTTGAGTTAGATCAAACCCCAAATCAAACCAAACTCAAACTATAAATTTTATAAAGTTTGAAATTAAACCCAATTTCAAATAAAAATAATCAAATTCAAATCAAACCCAAATACTATTCTAAGTTTGATATGAGTTTGCTTTGAAGTTTGCAAACTAGTTTGAGTTTGAATGATATAAATATATTTTTATATTTTAAACAAGTTACTTAATTGATAATTAGCCTGTCAACTGGAGAGTGATTATAGGTGAAATGTGGCGTGCTTCCATTTAAAACTTTTTTCTTACTAAGTTAATAATACATGCTCACTAATTGAAAGTTGTAGAGCTCATCAAGATGCATCTAACGGTGGTTAGATAATCCAAATCAGCCCAGTGAATGGCGAGATATCATCAAAAAATGATTGGCTGACTATATAAAACTCAGTGACGCAAATTACATATAAAAATCACTATAGGCAAAATGTGACGTGCTTCTATCTAAAACTTTTTTCTTACTAAGTTAATGATACATGCCCACTAATTGAAAGTTGTAGAGCTTGCTGAGACACTTCTAACGGTGGTTAGATCATCCAAATGGATAGTAAGATATCATCGAAAAACTGATTTGATTGGTCAAAGCAGAGTGCAACATGTTGCAGGTGTGACAAATTTATTTTCCTAATATATAATATTATTGATTTTTCCGATTTTTCACCTAGGTGATATCATCTACATTGGGTACAGAACGTTATTGTTTACATTTTTGATCACCTGGTTACACAATATAAGATCTATGTATATAAGTATTTTTTTGTATTTTTTTTTCTGTGGCATATTAACTTTCGCTATTTTTCTTTTCTAAACTTTTAGGTAATGTTTTTAATGCTTTTGTGGTTGGTATACGGCATTGATGTCATTATTTGGTACTTCATTAGTGCTATATGCATTGGTATTTATCGCTGTTGTCATTAGACTATATTTTCGGTGCATTTTTTTTCTTTTTTTTTTGTAATTCTTTTTTTTCGTAGTGTATTAACTTTCACTCTTTTTCTTTTTAGACTTTTAGATAATGTTTATAATGCTTTCGTGGTTGGTGTATACTATTGGTGTCATTATTTGGTGCTATTTTGGTGCTTTGTGCTTTTTGGTGCGTCTTTAACTATTGGTGTTGTTAGTTTGGTGTTCTAGTTCTTTTACTTTGTTAGTTCTCTTACAACTTGCTTATGCATTTTTTTCTTTTTTAGGACTTTTCAAAAACGATTTCAGTGCTATATGTATTGGTATTCATCACTGGTATCGTTAGTCTGTTTTTCAGTATGTCTTTTGTTGTTGGTATCGTTAACTAAAATTATTGCATTTTTGTCTCGTTAGTAAAATTTCAACTTTGTTTAGATTAAGAATAGGAGTTTGAGGTTAGCAGAGTTATATAGTACAATTGCTTAAGAAATGCTTTGGCTAAAGCATGAAAAGTAATTTTTTATGCAAATTTTAGGGAAATATGCGATTTATAAAAAAGCAAAAGTTTGTTCTGGTCTTCACGCTCATGTTGCATTATATTACAAAATAAGCTAACATTCATTAATAAGTAACATAAAGTGAGACTTGCTATTGGTTTGGGCTATACAAATTCACTGGATAGTAAAAATTTGTGGTTTAAGCTAAAATCCCTGTTTAGTTAGAATTAGGGTGAAGCGAGTAAAAGTCTTTTTCCTATGCTGTAGAAAATTAGTGTTTTGACCTGGGTGATGTTACCCGGGACTATCTAAATATTTATTTAACAATAAGCAGTTTTAATATCTTTACTAAGCAGTTTTCTATTCTACTTAACATAAAACTTATGCCATTAAAAATATTTATGGACAACATGTCTGAATTAATAGATCATATTTTTAATAATTTAAATAATGATTTTGGTTCTTTATATTTGTGCATACTTGTAAACCAATTTTGGTACAAAATGGCAATTCCAATTATTTGCCAAGATCTATTATCAATTAATCAACCAATTTTTAACCAAATCAAACCTATTATTCATAACTTAATACCTTTTAGATTTTGAAATAAGTTTAAGAATATATGAAATAAATTTAGAATTTACTAAAACCATATATGAGTATGCATATTTTCTAAAGGTATTTGATTTAAAAAATTTAAAAGATGAGGTTACAAGATAGTTTAATTTCAAGCAAGATTGTAATTTAATAAATTCAGAACTAGATTAAATAGTTACTTAAAATATAAACTAGATCACAACTATTATGATAATTATTCAGAATATACACTACTAGATTATGACTATTATAATAATTTCTCTGAATTGGGACTAGACCATAGTTTACAAAATTTAAATCTAGATTAAGATTCGCAGAATTTATAACTAGATTACAATTCACAGAATTAAAAAAAGATTATGATTTAGAATTTGGAATTATATTTCAATATACAAAATTCTGAACTAGATTACAACTACTGGGTTTTGTTGCAAATTATGATGCACCAATTAATTATATAATTAATTTATTACTTATATTATTTATAGAAAATAGCGTCATTCTGTATATATTAGGTTTAAATTTTTCTGTTTTTAAATTAAAGCAAAGTTTTTACTTATCAAGAGCAAATAAATAATTTTTTTAAAAATACAAGATTTATATTTATAAACACTACCAAATCGAAACAATATTTTATTTATTATGTTATTATTAAAAATATTAGCAAAAAATGCAAAAAATTAGTATTTTGTAAATTAACAGATTTTGAGATATATATGAAACACAATTATTTCATGCTCTTATATTTATTATTAAATTACAAAAGCAACTTAGAAAATTTAAATTAACAAGATTGTCTAATTTTATATTTGGGGGTGAGTCAGTAGAAAAGGAACAAATTTTTTCTAAGTAAAAGTTTTCTTGACTTTAAGCCTAAATAACTTAACAACTTTCTTAATAAATATAATAAATTTTTTTTTATTTTAATTCTATATAATTTCAAGATTAAAATAAAAATTTTTTTAGCAAATTTGATTAAATAGTTGTCAAGATATTTTAGTTTAAAAATTAAAAAAATTTTACTAAAAATGATTTGTCCCTTTTCTACCTCACCCCCATTTGTTAAAAAATTCTATAGTATGATTTTAGCTTTAGTATATCAAAAAAGCTTATTACAAGAAGTAAAATACAAACATATAATTGTAGTAATGAGCTCAAGATACTAAAATTCTTCATATCAGGAATTGCAAAAATAAAAAATTAATAAAAAAATTAAATCATAAAGTTAATACTATAGAGATAAATAATTGTTCAAGTAATACTTTTACTATATTGCCAGGTTTAGAAAAGCTAGCATATTACTATAATGCCTATTACTAAAAAAGTTATCAGTATTTTGGAAAAATACTTTATTAGGAGCAATTAGGTACTTATATCCAAATATTATATGTTTAAATCTTTCGAATTTTAATTTTTACACATTTTATAGATCTTATTAGTGATTTACAAAAGCTTTAATTTCTTATATTACAAAACATTGTTAATATGCCAAAAAAAGAATGAGTTATACTTGGCCAGAATAATTTATAGATATTTTGAATAAGACAAAGTTAAATATCAATTTACATAGTTAGCCAAAACTGTTCAAGGGATTTTGAATAAAAAAGAAATAGCAAGAAAAAATAGTCTTGAATGTTCTTTATACAAAAAAGAGCCAAACCCTGATACTAACAATTGTTGTGTGTACTATTTGATAGCTAGTCAATTCAATTTTCTTGCACAATGTAGTCAAGTTTAGCAGAAAATTGGATCTTATAATCATAAAGTAACATTTTTTATTTATTTTATTTATTTGCTAATAAATTAATTCCAAAATATATTAAAATTAATCACTATAAATTAATTATAAAATATTAATTAACTTCAAAATAAGCAATAAATTAATTTAAAACAAGTTATAAATTAACTCTAAAACAAGCTATAAATTAACTCTGAAATAAACTATAAATTGATTTTTAAAATTAACTATAAATTAATTCATAATTTGCCTAAGAACCAGTAAAAAAATATAGCTATAGTGGGTATGTTTACTATGTATTTTTTGCCTTTTTTGGAATCTGGAGTTTCCCAAAGAGCAAACCTATTTTCTACTAAGAAATATCTCTTTTATATTAAGTAAAAGTTGTAGAGAAGAAAATTCTGGTCAGAATAGTAGTTAAATCATTAAAATTAGCCCAGTAGGTCACGAGATATGAGCATTTTTTCTTTACAATTATATGTTACTTTTGCTTTATTATATAGTTAGGTTCACATATGCGTATAAACAAAATACGAAATTGATAATTAATGATATATGGCCTGTCGCAAAAACAAAAATGCTCATATCTTGTGATCTACTAGGCTAATTTTAATGATTTAACTGCTATTATCACTAAGTGCGAGTTTGATTTCCTGCATATTTGCATATATATGATATTTACTATCCACTTGGAGGTTATAGTACGATTTATTGTCTATACGTAAGTAGCAACAGACTCTGTTTATTTTCATATCTCTGTTATTATATCCTTGATATAGTGAAACTTTATACGTTGCAGGATTTAAGATTTTGTAATGTCGAGCGTGAGTTGGTTGAATGTGGAGGTTAAATATTTTTGCTATCTTTTCTTGGCTAGTGATAACCTAGGGTGTTCAGAAGGGATCTATTTCTGACATGTGAAAGGATTAGGGCACACTAGTATTTGTGCTAGGTTTGTATAATTTCAAATGATTACTTGCATCTAAAAGAACCATTTCGGGGTCTTGCCTTTTGGGATTTTTTTAATATTGTAATGAAATTCTCTTCAGTTTAAAAATTGTATATAATCATGGGACAGGAACTGTTCAATACATGTGATTGAATGTAGGTTTAATTTTTGTTTAATTGTATTTTTTCGTGGGTAATAAGTAAGAATATTATTGATAGATGTGCCTTCCAGTTTAGTTAGAGTAGTAAAAAGGTTTTGTCATCTGTAAACCAAAGTTAAAGTATGTGGTTATTGCCTGGCCTTTATGAATGTTGTATTGTAGGGTTCTGCAATTTGATTTGATCTTCAAATATTTGAATCAAATATTTGATCAAATTCAAATTCAAATTTGACTATCTTTGATTTGATCAAATTCAAATATGGCCAAATTTGATTTGATTTGACAAATATTTGATTTGATTTGAAAATTACTATTAAAAATTCAAATTCATATCAAATTCAAATTCAAATATGGCCAAATTTGATTTGATTTGACAAATATTTGATTTGATTTGAAAATTACTATTAAAAATTCAAATTCATATCAAATTCAAATTCAAATATTTGAATCAAATCAAATTCAAATTAGGGTCAATTTGATTTGATCAAATTCAAATTGATCCAATATTTGATTTGATTTGAATTTAAGGAACGCTATTGTGTTGTAACATGGGAAAAAAAGTAGGTTGTTCTAAAATAGAAGAATTAGTAGTTGCAGATTTCTGCAATTGTTGTAGTCTTAGTTTGAAAAAGGAAGCATCAAAGTCTGGGCCGTTTAGGTTTCTTAGTAGTAATGTAATGAGCATGGATTGTTGTACCTGATGCATGCTATTCAGTGCATATGTATCGGGGCAGAGAATAAAAGTATTGGGTTCTGCGCGGGCCAATTTTCTTTATAGTTGACTAGATTGATATATTTTTTTGTTATATTTATTAGTTGTGATAGGTTAAGATATGAAGCTTGAATTCTATATGGAAAGCGTGGTATGATGACACTATTGATTATGTAGATAGCTTGTTTTTCTGTTATTTTTGTGAACTGCAATTTCTTTAAATTGGTTTTGGTTTCTGCTATAATTAGCTTTTGGACGGTCTTGTAGTTGTTTTCTAAGGAGAACCATGCTCTTTTTTTGTTCGCATATATGACAGTATTATCATCTAACCTAACCCACCATAATACTCTAAATCTAATTTTAATTAAAATTTTAAAAAAATTTTGAAGTACACAGCTTTAGCTATCCTCTAAATAGCTTTAGTTAAAATAAATTTTATTATTTATAAAAATACTTTAATTTTAAAATAATATTTTTTCTTTATTTCTATTAGAATACAATTTATTGTTACTATGTAATACTAAAAAAATTTTATTGTTTATTAATTTAATTTTTTTAAAAAATATTCTAAATGTACTTAATTATTGATAATCTACTATGATCTATTAAAAACTTAATTATGCTCTTAGAATAAATACCATAACTAAAGTACAGTTAGATCTCTTTATAATCACAATTGGATACGTCCTATTTTGGTGATTATATAGAGATGTGACTATAAATAAAATTCTTGTTATAGTTATATGACCAAAGTCCAATAAGTAACATATTTGTGCATATTTGAAATACTATTAAAAATTTAAAATAATTGATAGTGAATAAATTTTGATCCAGTGGCCCAATTTGGATAAAATAACAACCAGAGAGCTTGACTCAATAAAACAATTCTAAAGACTAAAATCATTTAAATCTAGAATAAAATGCTAAAATTATAAAAGATTTTTACTTAAATATTTAAATTTAATCAATTCTTAAATATATAAAGTAATACAAATTTTTAATGATCAAGAAACTTGTGATTGGATTTTAATAATCTAGAGATTATTAAAATTGTCTTATTGAGATAAACATTTTGTAGCTGTTTCATCCAAATTAGACCACTATATCAAAAGTTATTTGCTATCAAATCTTCAAGAATTTTTAATAAAAAATTTTAAAAAATAAATATGAATATTGGCTAATCAGATGTTATAATCCATATTTAGTCAAATTTTGTGATTAATAAAAATGATAAAAAACTAATTTTACCAGGAACGGAGTTTTCCATAAGTGAAAACGGAGAGCATGGTTTACCAAAATGTTTAAGGGCGTGCATCCACATAATCTTGCATTTGGTTGGTTGCCACAGTTGGCTATGGTTTCTAAATATGTAAACTTGGATAATTTCGGGTTTGCTCAGCCATTTAAAGTGTTACCATTGTGACTAAATAGTAGTAAATTTTAGTTGCTTAGCTGATTGTGTGTCAACATTTTGTGATCAGCGTAAGCGTAGCCAATGTGATCATGTCACATTTTGCACAATCATACCAGGTACTGAGGAGTGAAATGATGTGAACAAGTATGGTTCTTTAATTGGTTATATTTTCACATGACAATGTGGAATGCATTTTATATTAAACCGTTTTGATATGGCTTTTGTACAATTTGTGTATGATTATTTTACTTATTTGTACAGGTAACACAAACTAAAAAATGAAATCTGATTTTGTAAATAAAAGTGCATAATAAGTTAAGGCCTTAATATTAGAGTTTATAGAGTTCGAGTGATGCTTAATATAAGTAAAATTTCATTCCCATCATTTTTAATTAGTGCACCAAGATCGATTTAAACATTAGTTTTTGCGTATTTAGCGTGTTCTGATTCTTCGTCGGGCTGATCTGGAATAGTCAAAATTTGCACTTTCTGATTGGCTATTTCCTCTTCAGGAGCTTGTATTACCCACACAAATAAGTGGATATGTACTTAATTATCCCTTCCAAATGACTATTTTAAGTAAGTATTTCATGTTTAAGTTATGCCTCATTTTTTGTTTTATTATTTCTGATATTGCCGGTTTTGTCTATTGATGATTTCTCAAAAATATCGAAAATGGCTTAAAATCAATTAAAACATACAATAAATATTGCGCGTTTTATCAATACCGATAATAATAATACGACAGGGTGAAACCTGAGTTTTTTAGGTTATGTTATTGATCACTATATAACTATCCTAAAATAGTACTATCTGCATCAAAAATGTAACCTGAAAACTCAGGTTTCACTCTCCTATATGATAATTATTAAGTCTCTTTTTCATTGATCATTGACGTAATTATTCATGATTACAAATTAATTATTACCTTCATGATCCCGACCAATCGAACATCATATTATCGTTTTACTAATAAAAAAATAATTTTATCGCATCTATAGTATATATTAGCAAATTTTAATATGATATGTAATAATTAAAATTGTACTAATCAATTATAATTAATAAATTTTAGTTAATTATAATTAGCAAAAGTGCTATTAATATAATTGATTATATAAGTCAATTTAAATTGCTAATATAAGGCTAGACCAAGTTGATTAAGTGTTTTACATTACTTCCTCTCCTCTCCAGGAGAGGGGGGAGAGGGTGATAATCTAGATCTAGATCTAGGAGATGAACCTATTAAATAAATAAAAATAAAGAAATAAAAAAATTTAAGTAAAATAAAAATAAATCAAATAAAAAAAATTTAAACAAAAAAAAATAATTAAAAAAAATAAATTAATTAAAAAAATAATTATTGAAATAAAATAAATAAAAGAAAGTAAAAAATAAAATAATGAAAAAAATAAAATAAAACGGTTTTACTAATTCACACCACTGGTGCTCAACACTACAATGATTTTCACCAATCAAATTTTTTAAATGCAGTGTAATGTAAAAATCAGATGTAACATAAATTTTTTGTTGTTTTGTTTTTTTTTAAAAAATACCATCTAACTCAAAATTTTATCTATGAAACCACCTTTTTTTTTTAAAAAAAACCCCCATTGCGAAATTTTACTATATACTATGCCACAACCTAACCCTAACTATTGCTCTACTTAACATCTATCAACTTTAACTTTTGTTTATTTTTTTTGTTTATTTTTTTGATATTGATCTTCATGTTAACCGCATACTGGTGTTTAACACCACTGGTTTGATTTATAATTACTGAAATAAAATAATAAATAAAAAAAATAAAAAAATAACTAAAATAAAAAAATAAAAATTGGTAAAAAAATAAAAATTAAATAAATAAGTAAATAAATAAAATATAAATCTAAAAAAAAAATAAATAAATAAAATAAAAAAATAAGAAAAAAAATAAGCAAAAAAAAAATAAAAAAAAAAAATTTAATTAATAAAATATTTTTAGAGTTATGTGATATTTAAAAAAAGAAACATTAAATAAAAAAAATAAATAAATTAAAAAAAAAGCTTAATAAAAATAATAAAAATAAAAAAAAATACATAATATATTTAAAAAAAGAAAAAAATTTAAAAAAATTGAAAAAATTATTAAATAAAAAAAATTAAAATAAATAAAAAAATAAAAAAATATGTAATATAAATTAAAAAAAGAAAAAAAAAAATATTTTTAAAAAAATTGAAAAAATAAAAAATAAAAAAATGTTAAAATTATAAAAAAAAAAAAAATTTAAAAAAATAAAAGCAATATTAGATTAGAGATTGGATCTGAGTAGAAAAAAAAGCAATATTAGATTAGAAAATGGATCCAGGTAGAAAATTTACTTGGGTGACCCAGGTAGACTAATAATACCTGGGTAGAGATTTTTTCAGGTCCCAATCTCTATATTATATATTATTAAGAAAACCTGATATTTTTAAAAAAAACCCCGATATTATTAAAATAAAAAAAATAAGTAAATAAAAAAAAAGTGGTTATTACTTTAATAATTTGTTTATTTATTTTACGCTTCTTTTGATCCTTATTTCGAAATACTGCCCATGTGTATACTTAAAAAATAAAGTAGCTTAGGTCAAAACAAGAGGGTAGCTTATTGTCAAACCAAATTTATGCCAAAAATAAACAAATTAACCTTTTATATATAGAATTTTGATATACAAATACGCAATTTAAAATCTAACCTTTTTAATAATTTATTAAAATAATACGCAAATTTAAATCTTACTTCATTTAATTTGTCTATGATAGTGACGCATTCTCTGACCTGACCTATCTATGTATATTTTGGGGTCCTGGATAACCAAAGACAGAGGCAGAATAAAATTAAAAGCTAAGACTCCAATGATATACTAAGAGTAAGCAACTCCAAAAGTAATTTGGGTTATAGCTTGAAAAAGACTAAGAAGTCAAAAGGCATACTCAAACCAGGTCAACAGAAAAAGGTTGAAGAAGAGTTGCCAACAATTGTATCTTATGTAGCTCTCTACTCTGTCATGGCTAATATTGAAAACCATAAGGCTAATATTACTTTGGAATAATTGTTAAAAATTAAGTCAACATTGGAGCTAGCAATAAATCAGTATACAGAATTAGCAGAGACCAATATGACTAAGAAAAGAAAGTGTTATTCTATAAACAAGAAAAATGAAATAGTTAAATAGAAGACAGTGATGATTATATGTTTGCAATATATAATTATAAGGATAAGAATAAAGATATAGAATCTATAATAGATAAAGAAATCAATAAGGAAGTACCTTGTAAAATAGATGTTGAGTTGTCTGAGCCCTCTGGAAAAGGTAAGAGTATTGAAACTATGGGAGTAAAAGAAAAAGATATATATGAGAATAAAGACATAGATAATAGCTGGGATAGTGATAATGAAACTCTAGTTGGAGGTTATAATAACATGGAAGATAGTAAAATTAAGGATGCTTGCAATAAGGTATAGAAAGTAAGAGTTGTGTCTATTCAAGGTACAAAGTTAAAGAAATTTTTCCAAAGTCAAAAAGCCTTGGATGAAGCATGTGAAGTTTGGTTGAAAAAGGTTTCTTCCTTTAAGCAAGGATCAAGTCATCTCCTCAACAGAATTAAGAAAATAGCAAGGACTCTTCATTCCAATTGGCTGTCTCAATCTTGAAAGGTGAAGAAGAAACTAAAACTATCAGAGGACTCCAAATTAGAACCTCTGGACATCTTAGATTACGAAATATAGGAGCTAACCTCAAATTTTGAAGACACTTTAAACTCCTAAATCATTATTTTTTGGCCTATATTGCAAAAATCAGTGATCCATATAGGAACCAATGGAAGAGTCGCTATAAATTTGTTATTGTTATAATAAAGGAATTGGTGTCTGGGCCTAATTTAAGCCATTTCTAGAAAGGAAGTGTTCGCAGGAGCTCACACTCAAGAAGGGGAGTATGTTATAGTTAAAAATTTTAACATGTGACTAATATACAATTTGGTAATACTGGAAGGTCCATCGATCCAGCTATATGGAATAACAAGATTGTGGTGGAGGCTTAGAGATAATGTTTATTCCCAGAGTTGTTTATATGCAATGAAAAGAGTAAACTGGTAATTGTTGGTCCCTGGAATCAGTAAGCCATAAGTTATGGTCATCCTGGCTTATATGATTGACGTAGGGAGGCTTTAATTATTTTGGAGCATTAATGCTCACAGTTCGAAAGCATGAATGCTTCAAAGCCTTAAGGTAAAAAGAATCGTAAAGAAGACCAAAGTGCAGTAGTTCTTAATAACTCAGAAAGTATTTAAAGCCAGAGTTTTCGCACTACTATGATTAATTCAAACTTGGTTTCAGAATATGGTTTGGATTATGATGTCTTAGTTATAGTTTTATAATAAGAATCAGATTTTCTTTGAGTTTTATTTTAGTTTAGCATATATTCGTTGTATTCTTTTGTTAGTATTATGTTGTTATTCTATCTTTATTAATATTATTATAATAAATTACTCCACACCCGATGTTTAATTAATTACATCATATATGTCTTATTTAAATTAATCATGTAGATTGATTAATTAAGTGATAACCCTGACCCTGATAAATTAATTCCCGTGACATCATATACGATTGATATAAATTCAAACCAAGTGAACCATCAGAGCTAAATTGGACTGATATCTATTATTGCTCTCCCAACCAATAGTCACAATGCTATTATAATAATTTTCTTAAATCTGTAGGTTACTCATTATTTATTTGTCATGCGATTAGTTGTATCACATTGATCTAATGCCCATGCACTCTCTAACTAAGCTCTAATAGCTCGTTTAAATCTGCAAATGATTACTTGTTTACCATATGGTAATTTGGTTTACGAGTTCCCACTGTCCATATATTATTGGGTTCGATTTTATTGGTACTCTATTTTATCTATCATGTGATAAGCTCTATGACAACTTACTACGAATGCAGTATTAGGTTTAATTTTATTGATTTATTCTAATCTGTGAGTAATTCTTTACATTTATATAAGTTACTTCACAACATTTTACTGCAACTGCATTATTAGGTGTTATTCCTAATGATTTCTTTGAATCTGCGATTTATTGCACCTATTAAAGCGATGAGCTTATTTAGTGCTAGTGCATTCTTTTGATTTAATTCTAATGTTTTATTTAAATCTGCGTGAAATTCATCACTTATGCTCATCATGTAATAAGTTTTACCATGTCGACTTAATGCTATGCATTATATGGTGATTTCTAATGATTGCTCAAATTTGTAAGTGCTTCTTTATTATTATTATTATTCCTCATGCGATATGTTGTACCGTGTTGACCAATGCGCATGTATTATCTAATTTGATTTTAATGATTCATTTAAATCTGCATGTGATTCTTCATAATTATTTTTCTTAAGATAAATTGCCCATACTGATTCAATGCCCGACATCCTATAATGTATCCAACATCATTTACAATTTCTCTCCTTATTTTTTTTAATTTATTTAAGTTTGCAAGTGGTCTTTCAAATAATCATCCTGTATTTTATTGTTTCAAGTTGATTTAATGTCCCTGCGTTCTTGGGATTGATTTAAATCTGTATTCGAATTTATTATTATTATTTTTTTTTATATTAAGATTCAATGAAATTAGTATAGTATTTCGCAAGTAATCTGCTATTGCTTTTTTTTCCAAAATGGGCCCAGTACGTTTGGATTGGCCTTTGGGACCATGCTGGCTATTCTCAAGAATTTCATTAAAAAGTTCTAATACTTTGAGAAATTTGCCTTGCTCAAAAAAAGATTCCTGCTTCATTTCTCAGATTCTCAAGGATACTGCTGTCTTCGCTAATTTGAATTAATATGTACTAGAAGACATAATGCATAGATGGAGTATAGATAGTATAAACTAGTGTGTGTATTATATTGTTTTGACAACATAGGAAATTTCATTATATTTCAATAGAATGATGTTGACTTTAGTTGTTTTTCTTTGTTCCCTTCATAAAAGTGTTGTAGAGCTTTATCATCTTTAATTTAAAGTTTGGGATGATCTCTTCTGCTTGAAATTTCCCAGAGAATTATACTACAGCTGTAGATATCTGACCTGTTGTCGCACTTACATTGATTATTAGAAACTAAGGTCTGCATTCCAACTTGTTTGTTGCTTCAATAGACAAACTCCATAGTCTTTAACTTGCTTTCATAAATCAATATGTTTTCGGATAAAGATCTTTAATAAAACCCTTCACGCTTCTTTTGTCGATGCTTATATCGCGAATTGTAGTCTGTCATGCAAATTTTCTGTTTTAAGCACTTGTGGACCTGGTTTCGTCGTCTCGGATTTCTTATACTTACCATTTGACTGGTTCATTATTTTGTACATGTTCCATTGTCGTTAAGCATAATAGTCATTGATCTTCATGCACTATACTCTGCTATCTTATGATTCTCACATGCTCGTGATGGTATTGTGAGGCAAAGTCGTATAGCACTTCTTTTCGATCATATGATATACTATCACTTTGCATGAATTGCCTAATCGTGTAATGTTACAACTAATTATCTAATTATAAAAATTTATCTATGTGATTATTGACCAATAAAGATCTTATTTGGTGTAATGTACCACAATCAAGAAATTTTAAAATAAAATGCCCAAAATATCTCTTTTCACTTTTTTGGACTAACAAAAATTTTCTCTGAGCAATTTATAACCTAAACCAAAACCTAACTGAGCACTTTCCCTAATCTAATCTTATATAAACAAGCTTGAAAGAATTTTAGTACTAATCACGTGAGGTGAATTTTTTATGGCGATACTGGGTAAGATGTTGTTTACACGTGTAGTAACCTATAAAATTACATGATTGTTTTGCCGATCCACTAATCAAATAGCTTATACTGTGATAAAATATTCAACCATTATTGTAGAATAAACGCAAATGAAGTTTAAATAATAATAATAATAATAAAAATAAAAATCCTTTAAGTAAACGAACCAAAAGCAAATTATCCTTTTTTCAATAGAACTTCAAGAAAGTATGCAATTTTTATAAAATTGACGAAGAAGAAGATCCATCAATAACCGCATTTCCTTTTTTAAATTGTGAACCTGCTGATCTAAATATAAAATGCAAAAAATTATACATAAACTTGCAAAGGTGCTAATATTGCAATATAAGACTATTTCTATCAGAAATGAAGCATCAAAAAGCCACTATATTAGCTCTTATTTGGTTGTTGCTTCAAATTTTTTTAAAAATCGATTTACTATTTGTTCAGAAAAAGCAATTTCTGACCCAAATGGACATAGACTATTAGACTATCCTTTAGTAACTTCTACAAGCTCCAAAGTAATTGGAGCTATAGAAGTTAAAGCTACTGATTATTTACAGGTATTGCACAAAACACTGTACAATGCGAATCTATATTAACAAATAGAAGAAAACTGTTCTCAGAATCATTATTGATTCTAAGAAATAGTTTTTTTTTGAAATGTTTTTCGAATAATAATGGAAGCCCTATTTTCCAGTTATCAAAACAATTGGTTGTTGTTTATAGGGATGACAATATGGAAGCTAGAGTAGGAAAAGTGAGTTAAACAAATTATCATTAGTTAGTAAAACCAAAGAAAAGAATATTGAGGACATTAAATCTCTTATTGACAAGAAAAAAGCAAAGACAATAAACTGAATACAATTGAAAATTGAGAAAAGTATTGTAGTTATTGTCAAAGAAATTGGACAAAAGAGATATCAGAACATTAAATGTTAGTAGCTGCGAATGAACCAAAGAAAGCATATTGTGGCAATTACTATTGTACTAAATAGAATTTTGCATTAAATAGTTATTAAATATAACATTCTGTCAATTTATTGTTGAGTACAGAGAACCTCAACATTCTCTTAAAGTTGCATTTAAAAAATTTGAAAAACTTGGAATGCTGTAATGCCACTAATTGATAGGTATCAATATCATAATTTACCTCCAAATAAACCCAAGATAAATTTGTTTGTCAAATGTTTTTGGCTGCAAGGATGAAGGTCTATTTTTATGTGTGGCATTAGAATATCTAGTTGACCTTCAAAATGGATTCCTAAATGACATTATGGAAATCAAATCTGGAACATGCTATTCATAAAATTTATTGAGAATCAGACAAAGTCAGATACTGATAGTCCATATTTCATCAAATCTATTCGTCTTGAAGATGCTAGACAAGTTAATCTTATCAATTTTGAATGGAATCCAAAATGGTTAGAATATAGTTAATGTAGTCTTAATGTTGGTAGAGGCAAAGAGATTATTTGTGATCTTTATAAAATTGAAACAAGGCTTATTCAAAAGTCATTCATCTACTGCATTGAAATGTTGCAAAGTTCCAATTTTATATTGTAAGATAAATAAGAATTGATACTACAAGATATGTTAGCATTATTAATTGGTAGAGTTTCATCATTTTAGTCTTGATTTTGCCAATTGTTTCTAATTTTATACGGGTTACTATTCATATTATTTGCAGAAAATTAATTCGGATAGTAATAATTATAAACCTATTAATGTTATACAGATCACTTGGAAGACTTTTAGATGGATTCAATTTAAATCAGCAAAAACTTGAAAAAAAAAGATCATATGAAAAATTTGGGCAATCATCTCTAAATTTAAATTACAACTATCGCTATGTCAAACACAAACTGTTTATGCATATTGCCTTGAATATGACGTGAAATTAATTATAAGCATAACTAATAAGGTAGCTGCAACTTGCGCCAAAACCAGTAACGGAAAAATTATTTACTTACTAACTATCTAGTTATTTAATTATTTTATCTAAATACTCATTCAATTTTTGAAATATAAATCATAATGAAAATTTTTAATTTTAGTAATTTTATTGTAAAGTTATTTTTTAATATTGGGCTTTTTATTTCAGACCTTTATCAGATCCTGACTTTCTAGTATGTCAGCAAGTTGTTTTTTTTTATAAAATCTATATAGATCTACAACTTACATAAATATTATATTGACTACTATATTAAAATTATATAAACTTATATAAAAATAAATTTATAAAAAGACTTATATAAATGTATTATAATTAAGTAACTTTTATGAGCTATAATATCCAAATAAATTTTTTATATAAATTTTATATATTATAACTATATATTTTATGGACTTAATTAGGCATCACATGCTGTGATGTGCTTGTATATCGCACCTTAACGATCTACTAATTAAATTTGAAAATCAGATGTAATGTGCAAAATTTCTTTGTATAACAAAATCAAGAAGTTTTTCTAAAATTTGTAATATCAAAAAATTTCATCTACTTAACCACCTTTCATGCTCTAACAAAAAAAATTTCTTGCAAAATTTTGTATATACTATCATTTATTCTAACTTCTAACTTTTAACACTAACCCTTACTCTATAAGGTAGCTGCACGATGTTGTCATGCAAAACCAGGAACGGAAGAATTAAAGATCATATTAGAAGTTTTAAAAAATGAAATGTTTAACAGTTTATTAATACTAACTAATAAATTATGTACATCTTAGTTTACATGTGTATGGTACAAAGTTGGCATATGAAAAATTAACCCATATAACCTTAAATATGGGCATTATTTTATTTGCAGTAAAAAATAAAAAAAATAAAAATAAAAAATTCTGTCCATCCTCCCGAATTTTGAATATGCAAAACAAAAATCAACTTTTTGCACAGCCTAATAAAAGTACATATCAAAATCAGTAATAAAACGTAACATTAGTAAGCTGTGCATCCATACTGAATTTTACGTAAATATCTGTTAATACTATTACTTACAAGACATAAATTATTTATTTACATTCAATCGGTAATTACAATGCACATATATGCCAGTTTATTTTTATGCACGAGTAACAAAACAAACAAGTGATTAATATAATAATAACAAACCTGGAAACTACAAATACCTTTCGTCGTATTGAATTAAGCAAGTTACGTAAGGTTTTGGATCACCTGGACCTGAGTTAGGATATCCTTAATTTAGTCTAATTAATTATGCAATCAATTTAAAGTATTAGTTTACAAAACAATGTAGAGAGGGCATTGATAAGGTATTAATTTTAAAGCTATATAATGCAAGTACAACAATAATATTTTTTAGGGGCCAATGAGATGTTAAAGGTAACAATTAACAAATGCAACTTCAATGAATGATTTTATAGTGATGAATAAAATCAATTGAGTATAACGATAAAAGTAATGAGGTTTTATAATGTAACCTCGTCATAAAGGTTTTGAAAATTCATTAAGCTAAAAAATTAAGTAAAATAAAAGCTCACAAGATATTCTTTATACTGTAATATTATAGAATCCCTTAAATATCAATCCTTACTGTGATAAACTTAAAGTCACAAAACGTAAACTTGAAATACTTACTTAAAAACTACTTAAAATAGTCCTTTTTGAAGGGGTAATCATGCACGAATAGCATGTACGTATGTACAAAAACCATATCAAACCGGATTAATATAAAATGCAATGTCATATAAAAACATAACCAATGACTCGGTACATGATTGATAATCCAAACAGAATTCTGAGTAACACATAAATCAAAAAAGCACAATAACAAACAATAGACGTTGTTGACCTATAAAAATTACACAAAAACGGGCATAACTCTCGATCCAGTAATTAGAATTCGATGAAACAATCACCATTCGACTCAGCTCGATGAGACGGTTCGAATGAGCTATAGATCATCCCTGTACGACCATTGGTTACCAAGATCGGAACCAATAGATGATCAAGTATCAGATCTACAATTTGATTGGCTAGGCGATCTACTGCGCGCCAAAACGCATATATGGCATTTATAAAACATGTCATATTTATAGCATATATACTCTATATTTTATTTATAACACATATATCATTTATTTCATATATTACATTTATATCAT
>QKWP01000288.1:338256-358007 GCA_003550325.1 Gigaspora rosea | reverse complement strand
ATTTTTTTATTTGAATTCTATGGATCCATATAATTAAATAAAAATTTTTCATCGAATTTGATCAGGTGGTTGCAGAAATATCTTTGATCAAAGTTTTAGAAAACTTAAAACTGTAAAGCAGGTTTTACTTTAAAAACCCAGGTTTTCTGGTTTTACTTTAAAAATCTAGGTTTTATTTATGTAATAAAAAATCCCAGATTTTATCTAATATGTTTATTTACTCGGATTTTACCTATTCATCTCAGGTTTTATATGATACAAATAATAAACACAGGTTTTACTTTTTTTGCAACTCAGGTTTCACTCTGTTATATTATTTTAGATCAAATTTGGCACAAATTAAACTTAATTCGAGCTGAAATTCAAATTAACTCCTGCACATTATTAGTTATACAGTTACTAGTATATTGGCCATGCCTCCAACATATAGTAGTCAATTTAAATTTATTAAAAAATTAAATAATTATGATTAATTATTTATTGTTCCAAAACACAATTGTTAAAAGTGAAAAGAATTAAATTTGTGCTAGTAATTTGATCAAATTTATAGATTGCTATACACTTATACAATTATTTCAATCACTTGAACAATTACCTGATTGTTGTCAAGTTGCGTGATTTTGCAATAGTTTTAGTGAGCATAAATATAGCTGAAAAAATTGAATTTTTGTCAATCTTTTACGATCTTTTACAATCATGCAAACAGACAATTGTATAGATATCAAAAGTATATATGTTGTGAAAATTTGTTTATTTGGATATTTTTCCACTGCTTATATTGTTATGGTAGTATTATTTCTCCTAGCATTAGTTATTGTTTGTTGGATTCAGCATAGCTCCAAATAGAATAAAAATGTGCTACAACAATTTTCTTTATGAGCACATTGTAACTGAGCACACAAGAGTCACATTCCAGTTTTTGACCTTGGCATTTTGCTGCTACTATTTGTTTATTCTCTTCAATAAACAATAGATTTTTATATAGTAACTTTGCTCACTAATAGTTACAATACGGTTTCTAAAGGTGTTATAGTTATAGTGAGTTAGAACTGACTCAATAGAATTAGGTGAGACTAACTAAATTCTGTGTTTTATATTACTCCTCACTACTTTCTAGAAGGGAGGTAGTACATATAGTAAAATTTTAAAAAATTTTTCTGAATTGTTCTATAAATATATAAAAATTTTTCAAAATCTACTATGCACTATGTATATTTATTTAAATTTTTTTATTATGAACGAGAGGAGGTAATGTAAAACACAGAATCTAGTTGGTCTTGCCTTAGTAGAGTTAGTATAAAAGTATGTATTTATTAAGAGAAAAAAAAGTATATAATACCACCTTTTTGCTTTAATAAAAAATTAATTCAGTATAGTTCAACTTAGTGTGAGTTTTAGTAAAATTAAACATAGTTTAGTTCTAACCTTCAAAATCAGAATAAAAGTGTTAGCTCTAGTATCCTTGATATAAACTTTGAGTCCAAAATAGTTAGTGCTATAAACTGATAATTCTCTATGATGCATTGAATTCATATTAGTCTATCTCGTGATCATGCGATAATCATTAATGATTGAACTGGAATCTTTTTACATTTATGCTCTTATGATCTAAGAACAAAGAAGAAGAGATATATAAATAGAATGAACTTAAAACCATCAACCAAAAACTTTTATAAAAAATTCAAGAAATACTTAGCTTTGCTCTAATCATGCCACAGCAAGATCCTAAAGAATCTCAAAACCAAAAACAAATCACCATGCCTCTTTCTGCTTGCCAATATAAAGTTATAGCATCTTGCGCAATTAAAGAATATTAGTTTAGTTGGATAGAGGTATTGTTAGTATTTTTAGCTATACCCTATTTTCACCACTTTTACAACAATTAAATGAATCATAGTTAATCATACATTGCCTTGAAACATAATCTTCAAAGTAAACAAAATTAAACTTTATACTCACCCTAATGATTTATTGAATGATTAAATGATTTCTTGAAGCACAACCATTAAAGTAAACATAATATTCATCTTGATAATTTTATTGAATGCTTAAATGATTAAGGTTAGTCATGTGGGGGTGAAGTCAATAGAAATAGAACAAATCTATCTAATAAATTTGTCCCATTTCTATTGACTCTACCCCATATATTGTTCAAAACACTATTGTCAAAGTGAACAGAATTAAACTTTATATTCATTTTGGTAATTTATTGAATGATTAAATGATTATAGTTAATCATACATTTTCCTAAAACACAATCGTTAAAGTGAACAAAGTTAAACCTTATACTCATACTAGTATTTATTAAATAAACAAATGATTATTGTTAATTATATATATATTCTCATGAAACCCATTGTTAAAGTAAAAAAAAATTCATACTTACTCTGTTACAGATCTTTTTTTTGTCAGCTGACAAAAGTCAACTGATTAAAAAGATAACTAATCAGGGATATGTCAGGGTTAGGCAAAATTGTTTTTTAAAATTTTTTTCTTAACTATATTTACAGATATTAAGCATGAACATCTACTGAGTCATCATGATTAATGAAAAAATCCTGTACATATGCAACTTATTTGTAGACTATATTAAATGTACATTTTTTAATTGTACTATCTGATTGGCCACTTATCTACTGTGGTATAAAAAAATTTTGTATTTTGCTATTTTTCAACCTGCCTGAGATATAAAAACCAATTTAATTTGTATCACCTAATATAAAATTTTATATTTTTTTATTATTATTATTAACACCCTTAGAAGATTACTTTATCGTGTAATTGTAGATTAGTTATGAATTTAGAAATGATATTCATGAAAGTAACCCAATTCTTGTATAACTCATATATGAATATAAGATCTTTCCTTACTTTAGAAAATGCGCTAACCATTTATACGGATTTGGGTAAGATTTTCAAAACTAATTTTATATTGCATATTTGCATATTGTAATATGCATATTTGCAATTGCATACTTGCAATTTGCATACTGCAATTTGCAAATACGCATATACTTGGCAACTTATAGAAAACTAACATAACACAGTATTTATTTAAGCTTCTGACTTTTTTTGAATTACTTTAACATAAATTTGTATATAATTTTTTAAGCAATTACAAAATTTATTTTTTTTCGAATCGAATTGTTGCCGGGTAGATAAATTGATAATCACTGATCATCAAAGACCATTTCGAAAGAATTTGCAAGAAGCCTAAAGAATATGTTACTAGCTATTTGCGTTTGTATGAACTGCGTAATCACAGACTAATAAAAACTTGACAATGCAAAGTAATAATAATACACATGCACATCATAAAAGTGCAATTATGTATGAATGAATTAAATGTTATTAAAGTTCAGACACATGACTTTTATCAACTTCTGGATTCAGTAATTATAAGATACTGAGTACAATAAAGATAAGCGTCATGGGAAAATATACTAAAATTAGACTACTTTCTATCAACTTCTGGATCCAGTAATTATAAGAAATTATGAGGAAATTATTGGCACCCAAGCAAGATCTACTGAGGCATAACTAACTAAGTATAACAGTATATATAATAAGTAGCTGCGTGATGCATTCATGCTAAACTAGGAACGGTTAATAAACTATATTAAACGTTTATTGATTGAATAATAGCTAGAATTGATCAAAATTCGAAATTACACTTTTGAGAGTTATTTCGCATTTATACAGAAAGACTAATTTAGAAATTTTGTAGCGAATTCAGATATAGCAGATTTGAAAATTAGTAAGATACGTAATGAAATTTATAAACATTAATAATTTTTTTTAGGCATAAAAATATAGTTTTAATAAAAATTTTTTAGCCAGTATAATATTATATCGAAGCGATATACTGGTCGGAAATTATATTATCAAAAACTGCATTTTTATTAGACCATACAAAATTACTTTTCATTTTACATAACATGGTGTTCATCGGCGATCAAATTATTTTTTATTTTACTGTAGATCAATAAGCTCATGCTACACATATAAGGCAACACGCGGAATTAGATTTTTTTTTTGGATCTATCAGGTAATTCCGCAATCAAGCAACACCGGAGAAAAATTAGATAACAAAAACGGAATAATCGAAAAAAATTTTTTTTTGAAAAATTGTTATTATTAAATAGTTTGTTAATCTGAGTAATAAAAATATTTTTACTTATCCTGTCAAATGGGAGTCTCTAAGCACTCACATTTCATTTTTCGATTTCAAAATTTTGATACACAAATAAGATTTTTGAACTCTTATTTATTTCCAAAATATGCCTGGATCTCTTTGTCTGGCCACTAATGACACCTGACGAATACGCAAGTTAGAATAGAATGTACAAAGTTTATGCATAAATTATTTGTTTATATTGATCAATATAGAGTTACTTTATTTGATTGATGCATTATAATATAGATATCTTATCTGGATATAACCATTATCCTTTTATTTGAATAGGATATAAGCCGGTTATTAGATTGTGTAAAGGTTACAACCTTTCAGATAAAGAGTTATCAGGGTATGAGCACTAATTTGTGGCATAGTCAGGTAGATAAATCTCCAAATAATCTCCAAACGGGATCACAAGTGATTGAATTTCCAAACGAGTGATTAAAGCTCCCATGCGAACTAAAAATATATGAGTTTAGTTTTAGCTTATAGAGGAAGAACAAGTAGTTATCGGTTACGGTTGAAGATTGTATTTAGTATTTCTGTAATAATTCAATGTATTGATTCATATTAATAAAGAGGGCCCTTATACCCATGTATGTTAGTTTATCGTTTTAAAACATTTAACCTTAATCACAATTTGTTCACGATCGAACTAAATCAGCCCAATTTCATTGAGCTCTTCTAACAGATTGTAATACCAGATTTGGTATTTGTGTTATCTGAAAATGTAATACATAATATGTATCATATAGTGGATCGAAATCATGTAAAATATTCTCTATTATTATCAGACTGCCTTAAGATTCAAATTGTATTTATTGTGATCTATTTCGATTTTATTGTTTTTACTTAATATTCTATTTAGTGGTATCAACTCACCAAAAATTACTTCGCAGACAACTTAGTTCGCAAAGAATTTAATCACAGGTAAGGTTATTTTACAGTCGATTTATTCACAAATAAGTTTGTTTCATTGGTAGTTATATCAATGACATCAAAATTTCACAGACAAATTAATTCTAGTCATTGTCATTAGAGTTAAGTTTAAATTTACCATAAATTCTCAAAATATTGGGCATGGCGTTGTTTCAAAAATTTACAGTAAAGCTGGTATAATTTATGAAAAAATCGTTAGCTAAATATATTGTCAACAGAATGAATTCATCTGTGAATTAACCATCTGTAGAATAATCTTGTCTGTAAATTAATTGAACTAAGTTGTCTATAAAGTGATTGTTAGTGATTTAATATAACAAAGTGTGCAAAGATAGAATGAAAATAAATTCGAAATGGCTTATTTGATAATAAGTCGACCAGAATTATGAAAGTATTATAATGTTGGGCAACGTTATTATGATCATCGATTACACAGTTTTATTAGTAGAATTTAAGAGTTTATTTTTTTACAATAAAAAAATAAAATATAGAAAAGTAAAAGTATTACACAATGTATATAATCGCAGAATTAATATAAATAGAAGCAAAATTAGTCTTTTGACTGTAACGAATAAAGAGAAAAGAAGCGTATAGTAAAGATACTTACGCCTGAAAGTTGTTTTAGTGTGTGTCTTGTTCCAAATGAGACATTTATAAATTGATGACCAGTTGAGAAAGATAACAGTTATATCCGTAACTATCTAACTCTGTGATATACAACATTCCTGGTTTTAGCGCAAAGCTACCCTCATTATAATACGACAGGATGAAACTGAGTTGTGAAATTGTGAAATCTGCTATGATCATCGAATTATGGTAAAATCTGCTTTTATTGTAATAAAAAACATGATAAAATGCAGATTACCTACCCTAACACGATCAACAAAGCAGATTTCACTACCTCGCGACTCAGATTTTATTCTGTTCTATTATAATTACCACAAAATTCATCACATGTCGCACTAATTATGCTTTAAACTTAACAGACTACATAAAAACAAATACTTCGCTCCCCGCAATTTATCTGCACCTCTAGTTATACATTATATATTATATTTTTTAAATTAAATATATATTTTAATAATATTATATATTTATTATATAGTATATTTTAATTATTATATATTCTTATAGTATTATTTTTATATTATATTACATATTATTTTAACTACTTTCATACTTTGTCACATCTAATTCTATTACTATTTGTAGAAAAAAATAAAAAAACTAGCTCTATACATTTATTTTCTTATTTTTATATCCTTCACAGTTAGCTATTATTTTCTTCACTTCTTTGTTTTTTCACTTTAGCTATTTTTTTGTTTTGATTATTATCTTCATTTCTTTCTTTTTTCTAAACATTTCCTAAAAATAGTAGAGAAGTGAAAAAATAAAATAAACCATTTTTCAAAAGTAAGTGTTGGTGTTTTTACAAATTGCTAGAGAAATTTAGTATGTTCTTGCAAAGTGCTAGAGAAATTAGTGTTCTCACAAAGTGCTAGAATAAAATAAATTAATAAAAAATGTTTAAAAAAAACCAAAAACCAAAAAATGTTAAAAAAAATAAATAAAGCAAAACTTTGCAAAAAACTTGCAAAAACTTGAGCTAAACTAAATCATTTCTTTAAAGAAGCATTCTTGAAAATTTAGAAATAGCTAGAGAAATCAGTTGTGTGTAGTGTTTAAAATTCAAATTTGATTTTATATTCTCAAAAAGAGCATTTTAATTTCTTAATATTTTTAGTAAAATTTTAGTGTCTTTTATATAGAAAAATTAAAATTTTTTTAATAATAAAAGAATTTATTGAATGTTCTCAAATAGAGAACATATTTTAATAATTTATATTCCCAAAAATTGTATAATGTTCACTAAGAACACTAGAACATTGAATTTTAAACACTGGTTGTGTGTTCTTGCAAAGTGTCAGAAGTCTGAGTTGGCATACAAAATCATATTGGTGTTCTTGCAAAGTACCAAATAGTTGTTGGTATTTTTGCAAAAAATCTAGTGTTTTTGTAAAGTGTGAAAAAATTAAAAAATAAATAAAAAAAATAAAACAAAAACTAAAAACAAAACAAAAAAACTCTATTTGTAACATTATACAAAATTTCAAATATTTCAAAATATAGTTCAATATGCCTTTGATATGACCTAGATTACAGATATATGATTCAGCTTGGTTTCTTAGGTTTAAAATATTTTGAAAATATTTCAAAAATATTTTTTGCAAATATTTCGAATTATATTGCAGTTCACCAAAAGATTTCACAGGTTCGCAAAATTTTTCAAAAAATTTTACCACTATAAATTTGATAATAATATTTATCTTAATATCATATATATATTGAAGCATCTCTTTAACTAATTTACAAAGTATAGTTTGTTAAGTATATATAAAGTTAGTATTAAAATTGTATTTGACAATTTAATTATTTTTAAAGAAGTAATTTAGTCTCTGCAAAAACCAATATGTATGCAATCTCTATATAAACCTATCAACTAGTGGCAATAGAGTATAGCAATAACATATGTTAAAGCAGTGCTTGGTTATTATTGCTAAAAGACTTGTTAGTATAGTATCGCATATTTTTTATTATAAATCTATTTGATTGTTATACAAAATTATAGACATTTTATTAGCTATATATATTATATAAGTTGTCTCTTCTGTAGTTTTACTACCTCTAGGTAGTATTAAATGAAATGGACCATCTAATTAAAGTCCAAGAATAAGTTGCTTTACTATAATCTATATAATTTATATTAGAGTTTGTATGTTTTAATGTTTTTGATTGGCTGTAATTAATTTTGGAAACTTCTAAACAGAAATTTGAATTTTGGAAACTTCTAAACAGAAATAAAGGTCTGTGTGCTTTAATATTTTTGATTGGCTGCAGACGAAAATTGTGGGAGTTTTGGATCTGTGCGCTTTAGCATTTTTGATTGTTGCAACTGAAAATTGTGTGAATTTTGAGTCTGTGGTTTAACGTTTTTGATTAGCTATCATCTATTTTAACTGTTATAACTTATATTTTCAGGTTACAATTTTAAACTATTTTGAGAATTTGTATATTTCTAAATTTTAAATTTTGCAATATTTAAATAATAGTCATTAAAGTTACTATATTATTCTATAGTTACTTTTAATAATTACAGTAATTTACTTTATAATTGCATTTCAATTATATTCCAGATTAAATCTTGAACTATTCTAAATAGCTCCAAATAATCTGGGTTTAATTTCTGAACATGATTTATCTATCTATACTATTTAATTCTGAGTTTATTTGTTTAAATATTTTTAATTGGTTACATGCACATTACGATATTCTTTGATTATCTGAAATTTATAATAGGTAATTATTACAATATTCTTAAAATCTGTAACTATTTCGACTTTTATGATCATTTGCACTAACATTAACAAATTTGTAAATTAAAATTATGTGAAGTATATCTATCTATATATACAAGGTTTGTCTATATATATAGATAAATATATTACATATTAATTTTGGGTTTAAGCACTTTAATATTTTCAATTAGCTATACCCAAAAAACTGTGATCAGTGTAGGAATTTCGAGTTTGCTCACTTTACCGTTTTGGATTGGGCATATCTAAAAATCTAAAAAAGCTATGAAAATATTGTGTCTGTGTACTTTACCATTTTTTATTGGCATTTTCAAAAAACTGTGATCAATTAATGTTACTTATTAAAGTTATTTTTCTAATTACAATATCGCAACATACAAAATTTAAAGTTATTTTCCTAATTACAATATTGCAACATTCAAAATTAGTCTTTTTTTTTAGCATAAACAAAAATATCTTATATTACAAATTTGTTGTGACATTTGATTGTTTGCAAGATTAATATCATCATTTATTCATAATTTGATCTATGAATTAATAATCAATCAACATGAGTATCACCAAGCGAAAAACCTCAATTTTGATTTTTGCTGGCTCTTCTTACTGATAATTTTAATTAGACAATATCTATTATATGGTATATTAAATCATACTTTTTGGGGTTTGATCTGTAAAATTAATTTCGAAAAACTCTCAATTCCTAGTTTTCACTTGGCATCACTCATATATGAAAATTGAGATATGGCGAATCAAAAATTAATTTCAAAAATCAACTTTCATGTATTATGTATGCTTTGCATTTTTAATATCAGATCAACTAGATAATGAATCACAGTTTGTAACAGAATGTTTTAAGCAACTCATGATAGAAATCAAAAATTCTAATATAAACTAATATGCGAACTAACTCCCTATAACAAATTGCAACACGGAATGATACCGCAATATACGAAAAAGGTTGGATATGAAACCACACGAACCTGCATGTAAATCTATACAAGTCAATGTATGAGAAAGCACGTTTATAGCATGTAAAAGGGCGCGGATTCCATGCAATGTGCACGTACTAACATGCAATTTTATGTGTTTTCTCGTGCATTGTCTCGTGCATATTTACATGCAGGTAACACATAATAGAACATAACCATACATATAAATATAATAACATATCCATATATACATTTATATATATTATTTTATTAACTAAAATTTATATTTTTATTAACTAAATTTTATAATTTATATTAACTAAAATTTATATTTTATTAATTAACTTTTATTATTTTATTAATTAAATTTTATAATACAAATACTTTAATTTAATAATTTACATGCCAAATAAAAAAATACTTCTAATCACTAAAACTACTAACTTAAAAATAACCCAGCAACTAATAATATCGAAAAAAAACAAAGTAAAGCAATAGTACCAAAATGAAAGGTTCAAAAAAAAAAAAATCGAAATGACTACTCTAAAAATAACTCCAATAGTGACACCTCCAATTATGCCAACTCCAATGACAATAACTTAAGAGAGATGCTAAAATGCAATAATATACAGAAAGTAAATAAAAATAAAAGAAAAAAGTAATAGTAATAAAAAAACAAGCTGCGTTACCTCCAAAAATGATGAAAAACATACACCAAAAACGATAATAATTCCAAAAGAGCAACTTTCAAGGCAATAACTCCAAAGGTTGGTTTCAAAAACAATGACAATTACTAAAAAAAATTATATAAAAATTAGTGAGTTGTAAAAAAAAAATTATAAAACAATAAAAGAAAATAATAAAAATTTTAAGTATAAAAAAAACAAAAAAACAAAAAAACAAATAATCAAATATTTATTTACTTACAAATCAAATGCAATTTTTGCGCGTCAATGCACGGAAATTATTATTGTTAAGCGCAATAAAAAAACAAAAAAAAACAAAAATGTAATGTTTATTTACTCCAAAATAAATGTTTTTTGTACGCGTCATTGCACGGAAATTATAACCATTACAATCATCACGTTAATGCACGGAATTATGATCTTCATCACGTTAGTACATGGAATTATGATCGTTAAGGATCTTAACGATTGTGAAAATTGTGATGTCAAAGCACAAAAATTATGATCTTAAGAATCTTAACGATTGTGATGATCTTCATGACATCATGTACAGAATGAACATTATGATCGTTAAAATTGATCGTTAAGGAATCTTAACAATTGTGATAATCGTGACAGTGCACTGAAATTATGATCGTTAAGAATCTTAACGATTATGCACGTCAGAGCATGAAAACTATAATACTACTATAATTATACTCGTTAAGAATCTTAACAATTGTGCATATCAGTGCACAAAAATTATGATCGTTAAGAACCTTAACGATTGTGCACATCAGTGCGTGAAAATTATGATGGTTAAGAATCTTAATAATTGTTGCATGTTAGTGCATGGAAATTATGTATCATTAAGATTAATGCACGTCAATATATGGATATATATGCACGATAGTACATAGATCTCAATTTTTCATGTGATAACGTGTATTAAATTTTATTAACGATCAGTTTCCGTGCAGTTTCCGTGCAGTGATTATGAAACCCGTGCTTACTCACATACAATTTTGTATTTATGCATGCATTTCCGTGTATCAAATTTTCATAGGGACTCAATCTCAACTATATAGAAATTATACAATAATTTCAATAAACCTAACTCAGCCTTGATTACGTGGTCATTGAAAAAGCAAGTAAGTTTTTGTAACAAAATTTTTAGAATAGTGATTAAGGTTTGTAAAATTTTTTTTTTTTTACAATATAATAAATATCACAATAAACCTCAATCATATTCTATGAACAAAAGAATATTAAATAAAATTTTGATAAAATTTTTTACAATAGCTTATAATTCTATAAAACTTTTTCAAAAAGTGTATTCTGACTTTCTTAGTAAATTTCAGTTAGTAATCAAATCTGGGTAAGATTCAGTTTCATCTTTTGTACTATATTATAATTAGAAGCTGAATTTTATCTAGATCAGATTTTTATTTGGAATTTATCAAAATATTAGGAATTTATATATAGCTGTTCTAAAAATCATTTTTGAAAAGATAATGAAATAATAGTTAGGATACATTTTCCAAAAAAATTTTATAGAGCAATAAAAATAACAATTTCAACATGTACTAACTCAAACACTACTCAAACTAAACTATCTCAATAATTCCAACTCAACCAAATTGCAGTCACTGGAATATCAAGTAATTTTGAAGATACTAATTCTAATACAAACTAACTTTTATTATATACTATAGTTGCGGGAGTAGTAAGTTCTGTAATAGAATTTTTACATTATCCTATTATAAAAATCATGAAATTTCCAATACAAATAACTCAATATAACTACGTGTCATAGTTATTGAAATGGCAAATAAGTTTTGTATTTAAATTTTGTATAGTAACTCTACAAAAATCATGATTAAGTCAACTCAAAAGTTTAGTAACAGAACACTTTACAATAATTAATAGTAGAAATTTCAATATAAGCAAATTCAATATTTACCAGTGTGTTTATTAATGAGTAAGTACTGTAAACCACATATCATGTGTATTGCAATAGTTGTAAAATTCTATATAAGATAGGTGGCATGAAGTGCCACCTTTCGTACTATTATTATATTATTAATATTGTTAAAAATGTCTACCAAAATTAATTTAGTTATATTTTGATAGCTGAATAAAACATTAATTATGCATGCTTCTAGTGCAGTCATCTATTGTTTTATGAACAATAAATAAAATTAGTTTGTTACAAAAGCTAATTTAATGGCTACAATATATCTTTCATATACCGGCTTTAAGTACTATTCTTAAACATTCAGCTAAAGAAATAGACCCACTATTGATAAGATTATTTTTAAGCTATAGACATAAATTATTAGCCTTTTCTAATAGTATATTGGCATTCACAAATGCTTTAACTAAATCTAAGATTGTGTATCCTTTTTTTTGTATTATATTTATTAATATATATAATATTTATTTTAATATTATTTTATAATGTTTTTTTGCTTTTTTATTAGCAACATATCTTGTACTACTATTGGTTAATTTTAAGTTTTTGTTATTTTGTCAAAAAAATTTAAGGTTTTGTTTTTATTATTATTAAAAATTTTATTTAACAATATTATTTTATTGATATATTTATTTTATAAATAATTTACAATCTTATTTTTTACTAATAATTGATTTATAATTAAGTTTATTTTTAAATTTGCTTATTTATAAATTAATTATTTATAAAATAAACTTGGTTGTAAATTAATTAATAAAATAAAAAATTTATATAGTAATTATTTGCAAAGTAGGCAATACTAATTATAAATTATTATAAAAGCAGGACCCCGAAATATACATAGATAGGTCAGGTTAATTATAGGGTTATTAAAAAAGGAAAGATCTGCAGAAAAAACTTCAAAAATAAGCAAAAAATTACTATAAATAGAAAAGATCTGCATAAAAACTTCAAAAATAAGCAAACTCATACCTGACCTATTTATACATTTCGGGGTTCTATAAAAGCTTTATAAATAGCAGTTTAGATACGCAGAGAATCCAATATATAACAGTCAGATCCAACGTACTGGGCAGACCTTGAACTAGGACCCCGAGCTATTAGTATATAGGTCACAAAAAATTTAAAAATTTTTATAATAGCTCTAAGCAAGCATTTTTATTAATATCAATAAGCATTTTTACCATATGATATATAAAAATTTATTAAAAATAAGCAAACATATTATCTAACTTATAATAAAACTAAAAATAAGTTACTTTTTTAATTTTAAACAAAAAACTTAAAAATCTCTATAACCTATCCTATATTTTTAAATTAAAAACAATAATAAAATTTTTAACTTTAAAAATAAGCTACCCTTTATAGCATTTAATTAAATATTTGAAGAACTATTGTAAGAGATCTAATAGTCCAAATTTAACGATTTTGGTACTATTCGATCGTCTCATTGAGACGAATCAAATGCTGCCAAAATCGTTAAATTTAGATCACTGTAGCACAAGATATTAATAATTTTATAATTTTTATAAAATCTTAATGATCTTGATAACCAGTAATCCAAATTTGATGATTTTGGTACCATTCGATTCGTCTCGATGATATGGTTCTAATGATACCAAACTCATCAAAATCGGATTACTAGATCACAAAATATCTACGAAAAATGTTTGTAGCGCAATTTATATAAAGATTGTTAGGGCAGTGTCATTAATCACCTGATTATTTTTTATCAGAGGCCTACCCCCTCCCTCTTTCTCAATATATAAATAGTTAGGTTCTTATATATAATTTCAACTTTTTTTACCCCCCTCCCCCCCCTAAAAAATCACCTGATTTTTGTTACTCCCCTTATTGTATAAAATTACGTTACAAACCATTTTTGGGGGTCGTTTAAAGCAGGGTGCAGTCATGTGATATGGTACCAATCAACTTGTTTGTTTTGATCAACCCGGATCAGCCCGACGAAGAAACAAAGAAGAAAAAAAGTGAAAAAATGCAAAAATACAAGAAACAAGTGTCAAAACCTACCTTGGAAAATTAACAAAAAATGTCGGGAAGGCAATTTTACTATAATACCACCCATAACCCTAACCGCCGACTAACCCTTACCCTAACTTTAATTAAAAAGTCAAAATCATATGACTGCACCCTGCTTTAAATGACCCCCATTTTTGTAGATATCTTGTAATCTAGTAATCCGATTTTGATGATTTTGGTACCATTAGAACCATCTCATTGAGATGAATCGAATAGTACCAAAATCATCAAATTTGGATCACTGGTTATCAAGATCATTAAGATTTTACAAACATAATAAAATTATTAATATCTTGTGCTACAGTAATCTAAATTTAACGATTTTGGTACCATTCGATTCGTCTCGATGAGACGGTTCTAATGGTACCAAAATCATCAAAATCGCATCACTAGATCACAAGATACCTACGAAAAATTTTTGTAACGCAATTTATACAAAGATTGTTATACTATATAAAATTACGTTACAAAACGTTTTCGTGGATATCTTGTGATCTAGTGATCTGTTTTGATAATTTTGGTACCATTAGAACCATCTCATCGAGACGAATCGAATAGTACCAAAATCATCAAATTTGAATCACTAGTTATCAAGATCGTTAAGATTTTATAAAAATTATAAAATTAGTAATATCTTGTACTACTGTGATCCAAATTTGATAATTTTGATACTATTCGATTCGCCTTGATGAGACGGTTCTAATAGTACCAAAATCATCAAAATCAGGTTACTAGATCACAAGATATCTACGAAAACGTTTTGTAACGTAGTTTTATACAGTATAACAATCTTTATATAAAGTACGTTACAAACATTTTTTGTAGATATCTTGTGATCTAGTAATCCGATTTTGATAATTTTTGTACCATTAGAACCGACTTATCGAGACGAATCGAATAGTTCAAATTTGGATCACTAGTTATCAAGATCGTTAAGATTTTATAAAAATTATAAAATATTAATATCTTGTGCTACAGTGATCTAAACTTGACAATTTTGGTACCATTCGATTCGTCTCGATGAGACGATTCAAATGGTACCAAAATCATTAAATTTGGTTTATTAGATCTCTTACAATGGCTTTTAAAATTTAAAATTAATTTATATTATTATTATAATAATAAAAAAGGTATTTGTTTGTATTTATTTACATCGGAATGCATATTAGTACGTGAAATAAATTTTAAAAGTAAAGATTGAGATAAATAAACCTTTTTAGGATTTATATCTTTAAAATAGACTACATCCTTATTGTGTACAAATTCCTTAAAAAGTTATAATACTTCAAAATAAACTTCCGATTTTTTAAATCTAAAAAAAGATAGCTTATTTTTAGAAATCTATAGTAGTCCTATCGGTACCAAAAATAAGCATTTGCAATCTATAACTGGTTTAAATTTAGTTAAAAAATATGCAAATAGAATATCTAACTTTTTTTAAAATTTGTTGATTTCTAAGCAATCTAAGATCTTATATCCAAAAAAGTTATTAAGTTGGCTATGCATCTAGTTCACTGACCTATATACTAATAGCTCGGGGTCCTCTTGGACTTCTGCGCAGCTGTGAGAACTAAGTATACGGCGAGTGACCCTACAAAAGAATTTGACTATTCCTCATATTCCAATTCATTCCATTCTTCTGAGGAACTCTGCTACAACAAATTTCTTAAAAAATATAATCTCCCATTATTGCCACCTTTACAAATACTTAAATCCTTTATACAGCATTTATTTAGAAACTCATTTTTACTACTATTCAAAATCTCAATTAATATTATAACTCTTGAAGTACATGTATATCTTAATACCCAAGATAAACTCTTCCAAACCACAATATACTTACTTCTAACCAATACTCTATATACTATTAGTCACTAATAAAATTATCTTTATCATCTATGAGTCAAATAGCACTTTACCAATACCAATTACAGGCTCTTTTTCTAATACCAAAGACATTTTGCAAGATCTACATCTAACTATTATTACATGCAATGTTAGGGTTTTAATACTGTTTTAATACTGCTTCTAAAAGGCAAATCTGGCAAGATTACTATATGAACCATAATATTTCAATTCTATATATTACTGAAATCAAATTTATCAAAACAAAACTTTCTTTTTGCAACAATAACTTATTTACCTACTACTGGACAAATTCTGAGAGCTCAATAGAAGGTGCTGCAATTATAATTCACAATAATTTTAAACCTCATGTCCATAGTATTCATATACACCCAGGTGGAGCTATCACTTTGGACCTGTTTTTTAAAAGTGATATAAAATTCCGTATTATATCAGTTTACCTTTCATCAACTGATTTACACAAAAGAAATCAAACTCAAAACCCAGTTATTAACTAGATATTACAGGCTCAATAATCTAACCTACATTCTATAATCTTGGGAGATTTTAATATACATGATAATACAACTAGTTTAGTATCAAAATATAACCTTATTAATTTCCTACACTGCTCAAATATGTTTGATATTGGAGCTTATTACAACAATACGCACTATACCTGGTCAAACAAAATTAATTATAACAGAATAAACTAATATTTGGACTGATTTATTTAATATACAATTTCTACTTTCTTATAATATTAATTATAGCCAAACTAGTACTCTTAGTGATTATCTTATTCTTTTTACAACCTGCAAACCTCCATACCTTTATACTGGTATTAGTTGCAAAATTTTTAATTACAAAATTATGAGCTCAGATCAATGGACAGAATATTCTGATCTATTGTCCCAACTATTTATTAAAACTTGTGTACCTCTTTCAACTAATACACAGGAAAGCATTAATACAACCTGGCACAAAATACAACAATGCACTATACAAGCTGCAATTCAAAATATACCTAATAAAATAATTTGTAAATAAAGCTACAATTATAAATATACACTACACTGTACTGCACTTCATACTAGTTTTATAAAACTAGAACACCTTATAAAACTTTTAAAGAACAACTCTACTTTTTACTTGCCTTATATCAATTCACACATCTATTTATAAACTCAAAAGCAAAGTGCAATCTTAATCCTCTTATATTATTTGACTCTAATCAAATTCAAATATGGCTAGTACATGCACAAAGTATTTGGAAACAAATATATCATGCATATCACTTGGAATACTCCCTTCTTTTTCATCAACAAATCAATTAAGCCTCTGAAATAAGATGCAAATCTCTTGTCACTAAACCTATACAATCTATAAATAGTATACTTAATTGCTACCAACTTCTGTTCATTTACAAATATTAAACTCCAAAATCAACTTATTACTGTTCTACTCTAATTAAACAACTTATCCAATTACATTTTAATAATTGGACTGCATACAGACCTATCAATCAGAATTTATTTAATAACTTTTGGAATCAACAATACTATCTACCTTTACATATTAAGTTTGAATAGTATATTTCACTAGCTCTTCCTATCAGAAGAAGAAGTCTCCCAAACAATTTCTCAACTTCCTAATGGTAAAGCCTGTGGTCCTACAGGTATTTATTAGCTTCAAACATTCAACTCAACTAGTTTTACTATTCTTATATCACTTTTTAACTGATGCCTCATACAAAACTCAATCCCCAAACAATAGAAAAGGAAAGAATCTTTTTTATTCCAAAAAACAATAATTTCGATGTCAATCTTAATCGTACATGCCTTATTGAACACACCAGAAAAATCAATACCAAAATTATTATCAACAGACTAAATCAAGTTTTTTCACAATATTCTATTCTTTCACCATACAACTATATAGCTCTTTCTAAAAATGTGCATCTATTTCTATTCATATCCTTAACAATCTTATAGAAGATGCCAGCTGCAATCACAAAGAAATATGGCTTCTATCTCAAGATATAAGTAAAGCTTATGATTCTGTAAACTCTACTCTTCTAGAATATACCCTTATATATTTACTTTTGCCTACTAATATTGTTAATACCCTTTAACTGATTGACAAAACAATGTTATTACTAATTTGGGACTTATACACCCCTATTAAGTTCAAAATGGTATTGATCAAGAAGAAACAATAACACTTCTTCTTTGGCAAAATTACTATGATCCTCTTATTTCATATATATACTCAAATTCATCTGGCTATAAACTAAAACTTCCTGGCTTACTAACCTCAAAAATCTTACAACTGACAATTTACAAACCAAATATTCAGTTTTAGCATATATGAATGATACTTTATAGATAGCATCATTCCAAACTGAGCTTTCTAAGATACTTACCATTGCAAAATTCTTTTATTCTATGGCAAACATCCAAGTTAACCCAACTGAATTAATACTTTCAACCAATATTAAACAAAAAAAAACTACAATCCAATTATATTCAATAACCATCCTCTTCCTCTTCAACAACCAAATTATCCTTTTAAGTTTCTTGGGTATTGGTTCACTTTAAATAATAAACAATTTCAACAGACCAAACTTATTATTGCTAAATCAAGCTAGCTTATACAAATGGCTTGTACAAAACAAATTACAGATACTTAAGCATGCTATATTATTAATCTTATTATTATTTCTACAATAGAATATCAGATACAAAATAGTATTGAGCCAGTCAAGCATGTAACAAAATTTTAACACAGCGTATAGGATTAATCAAGCATAAAGCCAAACTTAACTGCACAATCTCTACTAGTACTTTACTTCATCTTCAAATTTATAATATCAAAAATATTAGGGATATCTAACTTCAACACTACCTATCTAACTTTATTAAAAGATTAAACAACAATAGTCTATTAAGCATTACTATTCTTATTAGGGTTCAGCAACTTCAAAATAACCTCTGGTCATCTATTAGTATCTTTTTACACCCTAATCCTACAATTGATGGTCTTAATAAACCTTTAAAATTATTTAGCTCTTTAAATATCTTAACTGGTCAATTAGCTCTAATGCTTATTCTAACATTCCTTTTACAATTAAAGAAAGTTCAACTTCTTTAGAATCTATTCTTGCTACACATCCTAAAAGGACCCTGGACATCTCTGATATATGTCATAATTTTTTTTAGCAAATTGATTCAAATTTGATCTAAGGTCCAAATTTAAATTTTAGCAAATTCAAGTTAATTTTAAAAAGGGTCATAATTGAATATTTTAGCGAATTACTAAGATTTTATGCATGTTATATTTTATTTTTAGCAATTTATCCTTTTTTGGGAGAATTACATCAGAAAAATAAAAACATTAAAAACGATAAATAAATAAACAAATAAATAAGCAATTTATCCTTTTTTGGGAGAATTACATTAGAAAAATAAAAACATTAAAAACGATAAATAAATAAACAAATAAATAAAGTAAAAAAAGTACGTTATTTTTTTTATTTACTTTGTTAAAAAAAGATTTGTACACTACGTGTATTATTTATTTTTTTTTATTTTTATATATTATGCGGATTTGATTAGTACCTATGAAAATAAATAAATAAAGTAAAAAAACATGTTTTTTATTCTTTTTATTCACTTTTTTTATTATTATTATATTTTATTTTATTTTTTTTTATAATTTAACTTTTTTTTATTTATTCATATATTTTAATCTATCGGTTTTTTTAATTTTTTTTTAATGTTTTTTATTTTTTAAATGCTTTTTTTT
>QKWP01000288.1:326228-337687 GCA_003550325.1 Gigaspora rosea | reverse complement strand
TTATTTCTTTTTTTATTTTTTAAGTTATTATTTATTTTTTTTCGTACTGTTTTTTTTTTCGTACTGTTTTTTTTTATTTTTATTTAAATATTTTTTTTTATTTTTTTCTATTTTTCGTTTTTATTATAATTTTTATAAATTTTTTTTTATTTAATTTGTTTTTTTATTTAATTTGTTTTTTTATTTAATTTGTTTTTTAACGTTTTTTACGGTTTTTTTTATTATAATAATTTATTTTTATTAATAATAATAAAATACAGAAATAGCGTCACAACGATTATCCCGATTACACAAGATAAGTATAAAAAATTTTTTTCCCGTATTTTTAATTTTTTTTTTTTACTAACACTAATCAATATTTTTTCTTCCTTTGTCGTCATTGTCGTTCATATTGGTGTTTTTTCATAGCTGGTGTAGCTGTTGGTATTATTCACTATATTGGTGCATTTTCTTTGTCGTTGGTGTCGTCGTGTCCAATTTGGAGTCTATTTCATTGTCAGTGTCATCCATTTCGGCATTCTCGTACGGCACCTGACTGGGCATCTGGCATTTTTTTGTCGCTAGTGTCAAGTCTATTTCGTTGCTATTGTTGTTCATTTCTGGTTTTTTCATGCTGGAGTGTTTTCCTGAAGTTTTCTACTATTGGTGTTGCCCAGTCTTGGAGCGTACAGTTATGTATTCATTTTTTTTTATACCTTTAGTATCATGTTCATGTTATACTAATTCTTTTCAGGCTCAAGGTAGTCGCTGATACGCTTGTTGTTGGTGTCGAATTTGCTGAATTTGGGAGTCAAACTATGTCCTATGTTCGTGGTTGGTGTAGTAGTATCTTTATGGCATTTATGTGGTTTCTTTATAGTTTTTGTATGGTGTTTCTAAGGAATTTTTGTAATATTTCTTGATAAAAATATATAATTTTTACTATTTTTGTGAAATTTATAATTGATCAATATTATGTATTTGTAAAATATATGAATATTCAAATATATTTTTTTAATATACAAAAATTTAGCTAGCATTTAATATTTAGGTGAGCATATAGTAATTTACTAGCAGTTGTGCATTAATTTTTAATAATTGTTTTTTTTAGAAATTTATACAGAGCTGTACTAAAAAAACTTTCCTGATAAAAGATCTATAATTAAAAAATTCTTTAATGGCCATCAGCAGAGTTGCAGATTTGCGCAAATTTTTATTAATTACAGTTTTAAAAAATTTGCTTTATATTTATTTACCCGATGCTAGATATTATAATTTAGTTTTTAGCAAATTACTATAAAATTTATATGTAATAATCCAACTTTTAGCAAATTTACTTGATTTTAGGGGTAGCAAAAACGTCTAAATTCATGCAGATCAGTTATGACCTATATGAGAGATGACCGGGTCCTATCCTAAATATACAACTTTTAAAAAACAAATTTACCACTATATACTTTTTTTTGATCAACTTACAACATATAACAATTCATGCTTACGAGATTGAAACCATATTTTAACTAGACTATACAAAATCCCTAAAGGTAGAACCCTAATGGTTTACTTTTTTAGAAGATAAAGTCACTAGTCACTCCTATAAATGTACTATTTATCCACATATAAATTTACTCTTTACAAACTATTATAGCAATACTACTGGTCATTTTTCAAAACATGCCAAGCCTTGGCTTATTGCATTATTAAATGATCAAATTATTATAGGCAAAGCTCGCCGCCAACCAACTGCATTAGACTTTATATTAATAACTCAATGGCAATACTCTATCCAAACACAATTTACAAACTTAAATCCCACTCCACCAATATCATCATATAGTAACTGTTCTCTTACTCTATCAGGTTTTATCCTATCAAAACTAATTAACATATTATAAGAAACTGCTTTATCTTCAAAGTCTGCTAGTTCTCTTACGATTCAATTTTTACTTCACTTTAACCAACAAATTTATACAAAAATCTGGATCTCATACTGTACTTCAAGATCATACTATCAACAAAGAATTTTACAAAATCAGCCCACAGACTCTGAATCTTCTATATCTATTATACCTACAATTGAAGCCAATAATAATGATTCTATTATAAATAAATCAATTCAAAAAATAGATTACTAGTACCTCTACTGGATTAAATATTTTATACACCCTTCAAGTATATTAACTAATAATCAAATCTAGGTGAGTCTTGGCCACTCTGGTTGGTTTAGACCACAGATAAGTACTGGGAGGACCCTGAAATATATAGAGAGGGTTTTTAGTTTGCTTATTTTTAGCATTTTTGTGCAAATTATTTTCTTTTATAGTAATAAGTTTGCTTATTTTTGCCTTTTAACTTGCAGACCTTTTTATATTTAGTAATTTTTGTAAAACCTTACCCTTTGGTAAGTATTTCAGGTCCTGTACTAGGTTTACTTTTGTTTATCTAGCTATATGTCTGAGTTCTTTTTCTTAGCATTAGATTTAAACAATGAAATTTTTTCCAACTGTAAAAGTTTCCATTAAATTTAATAAAGATAAGAGTAAGGTCTCACTATTAAACTTAAAAAAATAGCAGTTTAAATATATTACAAATTTTTAAAATGCAAATATAGATATTATTTTAAATTTTATCAAATTAACCACAATTTAAAATAATATCTAAATTTGCTATTTTAAAAATTTATAATATGCAATTATTAAAAAACAAATTTTAATTAACTAATTATTAAATTTAATATTATAATAGAAATATGAGTGTGAGTTAGTAGAAAAGGAACAAATCATTTTTAGTAAATTTTTTTAATTTTTAAATTAAAATATTTTGCAACTATTAAATCAAATTTGCTAAAAAATTTTTTATTTGAATCTTGAAATTATATAGAATTAAAATAAAAAAAATTATTAAATTTATTAAGATAGTTGTTAAGATATTTAAGCTAAAAGTCATGAAAACTTTTACTTAGAAAAATTTGACCCTTTTTTACTGACTCATCCTCATATGTCTAAAGCAAATAAAAAATTAGGAGGTCGACTACCTGCAAATCTTTGGGATATTTATATATATTTTTTTTTAAACTTTACAATCTTGCTTCATTTATTAGATCAAATTACTATATACACAAAAAGTACACACAATAACATACAATCTACTTTATAAAACAGGCCACAACTCAGCTACTACAAAAGGCGCCAAGAAGGATTGTCACACTGGTGTTTGTCAAGTGAAAGTTGCCAAGCTTGATGGCGTGGATACTGCTCCCACCTATAATATGGTACTCAGTTACTTTTCATATTCCACTCCTTTAAAAAAATTTCATTCTTGAGCTTCTCATAAGATAAAGAAAAAGTAAGAGGGAAATTTTAAAAGAGAGCAAAAACAACTAATCAAAAACCAACAAATAAAACCAAAAAAAAATACAAAACAAGAAAAGGAAACAACAAAAATAAGAAAAACAAAAATAAAGAAATCAAAGAAGAGAATATGAAGGTGTTGAAGCATCTAAAATACCAACGACATTAAAAATTATATAATACTGCGCAGAAAACGCCTACCAAAGTATTATATGTACATATATGAAACTATATCTAAAATAAGAAGAAATTTGTTCACGTGCCCTCCTGGGTCCCAGACCCAACCTTCACTTGTTTGTCACCAAACTCGCTTGTGATGTTCTAGTTCCAACGAGGATGTATTCCCAATTTGGAAGGAGTAAACACTGCTAATCTTTTGGAAGACGTAAGCTAGTATGCCTACTTTTTGGCAAAAATTTCAAAAAAATCCAAACAGGCCAATATGTGACTTGAAGAAAATTTAAAGAAAAGTACAAAAAGATAAAACTCAATTTTCTGTTGTTCCTCATTGTTTTACCTCAAAAGACTTCGTCAATGAAGATACTAAATTTTGGTCTCCACCAAAATTTTATATACAAGGGCACTCTAGCCAGTTATCTTGTACAAAGATGCTCTTGGCTTGCGTGCTAAAAATAAGAAAGGAGTCCCTAGGGCAAGTAGTTGCCCTTCCCAAAAACTATCAAGTTGTGTTATCCTACAGTACTATTAAGCACCTGCAACACTCCAACAAAAAATATTTTGTTTTTCTTCTATCGGAAATTTGGTCCAAGTGATCATCAGAAAGAGTGACTAATACTCATATTTCAAAAGGCAAAGAAATTTCTAAAGGCTATTATAAAGGAACTTGTAACTATTGTGCTTATCATAAGCATAAAGAATCTCCTTAAGATTTTGAAGAACATTTAGCAAATAATTGTTCTAATGCACCAAGTAATATTATGCAAACATATTTAAATAAAGTTTTATTAAAATCTAAAAATTCAAAAGAAGATTCTATTAAAAAAATCCATCAAACAAAAATATTAGATTTTAATGAAGGCTCTAAATTTATATTTGAAAGAACTAATAAAATTAATAAAGCTTGTGTTAAAGCTTTTGTCATATATAGTATATTTTAGAGAATAATTAATAATCCATTTTTTATTGATTTTTTAAAGACATTATGACCAAAATATGTATTACCTTCTTCTGAAGTTCTTTTGGGTCATATTTTTTTTCAAGAAGTATCTACATTAAATGTAAAAATTATTTAATAATTAAGTTTTTCTAAAAATTTAACTCTAAATAATAATTCAATTTATAAATTATCTTAAATTACAAATTTTAATTTTAAACTATTTTAAGGGTAGAGTATATGTAGATCATTTTTATATGATATGCATAGCAAATCAAGACCTTATATAGATAATAAAAATATGCCACTAGTAAAAGTCTTCAGAAACACAACTAATTTTCGCCAAATTTTGTGGCACATAAATTATAACCTTCTATTTATAGTAGTAAAATTTTTAAAAGCTATATTATTTTAAAAAAATATACTTACATATACTATTAAATTTGTTGTGATGACCTCAAATTTGCTGCAGTGACCCCAGTTGTACAAACCAAAAAAAGCAAGGGTACCATGTTTCAGAACAATAGTTGCCCAATCAGATTTAAGAAAAACTAAAGATGTTTGATACCTGATACAGTCAAATCTCTCTAAGTACACAAGGACTGTACTTTAACAGCGTGTATTTAGAGAATAATTAGAAAAAGTGGTCAAATATATACAGTCAAACTTCTCTAAGTGTACCTCTATAAGCACACACGTTCTGGCTCAAATATATACTTGATCTCTATAAATGCACTTTTTTTTAATATTCTCTAAATACATGTTGTTAAAGTATGGTTCCAAGGGTGTGCACTTAGAGAGGTATATGATCTGCAAGAATTCTAGACCTTTCTATAAACGCATATTATGAAAACCTTCCTAAAAAAAAAGCTTTTCAAGGTACTAGTATAGTAGAGGCACTTTGCAAATACTACACTGCCTTTTTTGTATTATTGGGCATTAACTTGGATCAGAAGGAGAGAAAGCTTTCTAGGTACCCTTTGCAGGACCATATGAACTTCAAGTAGGATTTTAAATATAATTTTTGCTATATTGAATTATAAATTGGATAATGCAATTCAAATATTAGAAATCGTTCGTCATTTTATAATATTGGGCAATGCTAAAGTGGTTTTATATTATTATATTTGAATTTTATAAGCAAGCGTTCATTTACAATAAAGTTTTTATTTTAATAAATAATAAATATTATTACTACTGTATAATATGTCTTCTTAATAACATTAATATTATAAGTGGGATACCACCTGTAATATAATTATATTACAGGTGGTATTCCACTTAGGTTAGATTATATAATCTAGATACCACTATATAATCTGAATATCATTATATAATCTAGATACCGCTATATAATCTGAATATCATTATATAATCTAGATATCTCTATATAGTCTGAATAGCACTATATAATCTGAGTGCCACTATATGATCTAAATAATATAATCTAATAAACGCTATATAATCTAAACATGTAATCTAATTACTACTATATAATCTATATATTTCCTATATCGGATATCTATTTTTTGTTCTAGCTATCTGTTTGAACTCTTTCTGTAATTTATATTTTATCTCCATATGATCTAACTACCACCCACTATTTAATCTTACTACTAGCATATAATCTAAATACTGCTATTTCCTTCTTGTTCCTAATCCATTTACACGTCAAATTCTATATTGTTGGTACTGGCCTTCTATACCTGTTTGGATGCCTGGTTCTATGTTGGAGGTGCTGGTCCTCTGTGCTGGTCTGGGTGCTGGATTCTATATTGAGATACTTATCTCTTTGCACCTATTCGGTTGCCTGTCAAATACCAAAATGTGGTAAAAAAATATTGTGTCAGGTAGTGCAGTAAATCTGTGTTTAAATTTGCCCGGCACTATAGCAGAATTCTGGCCGATTTTTAGAACACGTAATTTGAGGATCCAACTTGGCACCATAATAGTGACCCGATAGTGTTTAGAACTATCATGGCATGGTAGAAAACTGGTAGGGAACCAGAAAGGTTCTATTAGTTCGCCAGTTCTGAATTACTTTTATGCCAGCTTGGATGTCGAATTATTATGCTCAAAAGTCTGGCCAAAATTATGGAATAGTGCTGACCATAATTAACCAAATTTACTATGCCTCCAATTGGTTAGTAAATTGGAGGTATGATGCGATAATACTAGTTGTCCCTAGAAAAACTTGGTATATATTTACTGGGGACGCTTCTAGGGACAACTTTGGTATAGAAGATTTGCTTTCTAAAGCCTTTCATCTTATTCTTATCTATCTGTCCCTAGTGTCCCTAGTAACCCTAGTAAAAAGTAAAGTCTGGAAAAAATAATTCAAGACTTTTCTATGTTATATATACTATATATGTATGCTATATATGTATGATATATTATATCAGATATGCTATATATATTAGTATATCAAAGGGTAAAAAAAATAAAAAAAGTATGGGTGTTTGATTTTTTTCTAGGGATGCTAGGGACACTAGGGACACCTATCTAGAAGTCTTTCCAGAATTCTAAAAGTGCCAAAAAGCCTACCTTCAATGTCCCGGGAAGTGTCACCCGCATTTTTTCTAGGGACAACTTTCTAAGGCCAGCACTCTTTTGTATCAGATATTTTTATTTTATCGAGAGCTTGTTTTAATGCTTCTGGTGTCTGCCCATTCTAAAACATCTTATCCAACTTTTTCTGATAATAATATGCATTCGAATGGCACTTATTTATGTGCAAATTACAAAACCCATATTTAGAGGCTGTTGGGCTTCTATATCCATCTTGTTTGCATAGAGATCGCTGGCGTCTTTTCTAGTAAATATAACACCCTTCTTCTCGTCTGCTTCCCAGCCTACAAACCTCCCCTTCATTGGAATGATACTGGCAAATATACTCACCCCCATTTGATATTATTCTTGGGAAACACTTTGATATCTATAATAATTATTTATTTTTATTTTGAACTTTTTGCTAGGGTATTATACTGAAACGGTATACTAGATAACATATCTGAAGCATGACCCAATCTGAGCTTTCAGAGAATTTGGATGGCCCCGCCCCATTTTAGCCTTTGGCTGAAAAAGATAAAATGAAAGGACAAGTAATTCGTTACTCTGGTGAAAATTACTTGATGGGTATTCCTACCCGTGACGATTTAGTCACAGAAAACAATGAAGGATTAATGGCAATTCTTGAAGATGCTTTATCTAAGCATCAAGATATTCTATTTATGGCCATTGATGTGGAAGAGTCTACTGAATTCACAAATGGTCAAGCCTGGTATGTATTGCGTCTCTATGGCCCTCTTATCAATGGTCAGAAAGCAGTTGTTTCAATAATGGGAATTCAAGTCTTTTTTGATATTCTTATACCAGAAGATGAGTTTCCTAATTTGTTTGAAAAAAAAATAAGGGCCATCCTCTCTAGTAAAATAAAATGGTTAAAAATAGAACATGTAAAGGCGTATCCATTTCATGGTTATCATCCTGATAAAAAGTCATATTTGCGTATTTACACAACCAACACTAAGCAAAAAAAGATTGCAATGAAAGCTATTCAAAAGAAAAAGTACATAACAGCATCAGATGATCAATTTACGTACTATCCAAGGTGGCTCGTGAATATGGAATTTCACTATCAGGATGGTCTACAATAAGTAATTATACATGTGAAATTGGAGGAAGAAGAAACCCGCTTTGTGCATATACTTTCTGGGTATCTATAGAGAATTTCCTTCCTATAGAAGACCTGGCATTATTAAAATATCGCTTTCCAATTTCAGCGCTTTTGAGAGATCGTATACTTGTTCTCACATGGGACATAGAAACATATAGTTCGCGTAGATTGGGTAAATTTCCTAAAGCGATTAATGAAGAAGATTCTGTAATTATGATCTGCATGACATTGCATTGGAAAGATAACCCAAGACCGTTAAAACAAATTTGTTTTGTTGATGTCGAAACAGCCCCAAATTCACGCTGGATCACAATTGTATGTGGATCGCAAACTAATTTGCTAAAAGCATTTGCACTTTGCTAGTGAGCATTTGCTCCAGACATCCAACTCGGATTTAATGATTCGCAATATGATTGGCCTTTCATTATGGAAAAATTGAATAAGTTACATCTCATTGAATAGATGTCGAAACAAATGTCAGGAAGAACTAGCCAGGCAACTTCCGAAGACATTATACAATGGAATTATTATGAAAGATTAGGAGATGTGACTACTTCCAATGAAACCCTTTCTGTGAAAGAGAATACAGAAGAAGAAGTGGAAGAAGAATTCAGAAGGGATTCTATTTTCATCAAAGTTAGCCCAGAAGATGCCTTTAAATCTTCCTTTCTTAAAATACCTGGATGCGTACCAATCGATGTCCATGCATGTTTTAAAAGACTTTACCCTCACTCAGAAGTAGAAAAGGAAAGCTTGCTAAAGTTCTACTTAAAATTATGTAGGCTCGAGAGTAAGGCCGATATGCCTTTTAACAGATTATGGAACTACTATTCTGAGACAAAAGAACTCTCTTCTGATATAACTGCTAGAAATATGCATGAGGTAGCAAACTATTGTATTATAGATGTGTCGCGTTGCCAAGAACTCACAGTCAAATGCAATATAATTAATAATTATAGAAAAGTTGCCTCTATAGCTTATGTATCTTTATTTGATACACATTATCGTGCAAATAGGATAAAGGTAAAAAATCTTTTGGGCATTTATGCCACCAAACGCAATATGTTATTTAGTACAATTTGCCACAAAGATAAAGAAAAGGGTAAGTATCCAGGAGCATATGTTTTCCCCCAATAAAAGGTATTAAGAATAAGCGTCCCGTTACAGGTCTTGATTTCACCTCATCATGGCTTACAATCTTTCATCTGAAAAATTAATATTGAGCCGTGAAGAGGCTAATAATATACGTGGAAGAGGAATTGAACTATATGAGATTAAATTTCCATTTAATAGGCGTATTCTTTATGCCTGGGCTATCCGTCATGGCAATTGTTCTAAGAAAAAAGGATTATATCCTACTGTTCTAGAGGATCTGTTTAATAAACGAGTAGATCTTAAATCAAAGTTCGCCCTACTACGTAAAGAGAAGGAGCATCTTGAAAAGCTTATAAGTACCATAGAAGGGAAGTGTAAAATTGTACTGAATGATTTAAAATCAAAACATGATTCCCTATACTTTGATTATAATTGCTTAAACTCAAAACAATCGCTTTAAAGGTGTATATGAATATATTTTATGGCGAGGCGAGTAATAGTAACTCTCCATTCTTTCTTCATGAATTAGCTAGAGGAATTACTTTAGCGGAACAATACAATATTGGTCTTGTTGCTAGATTCGTTATAGCGAAAGGCTTTGGGATTAAGTATGGTGATACTGACTCATTATATCTTACCTGCCCAGATAAGTATTATGAAAAATGCGATAGCAATTATAATGAAAACAAGCTTTCCAAAGAGGCATATTGGAGTGAAATAGTAAAAATTACTATGAAGGTGATGGATGAATTTCGTAACAAAGTAAATGCTTATCTTAGAATAAAAAATGGTACCTCTTATCTAAAGATGGTATATGAGGAAGTATTGTTACCTGTATGTTTTACTGGTAAAACGAAATATTTCAGAGTTGCACATGAGGAAATAGTAAATTTCAAGTAAAAAAAGCTATTTACTAAAGGTATTGATACTGTAAAGCAAGGACAAACGGAGCTTTTCAGATTCATTGGAGAGAAAATCATGAGGGAGGTGATGAATATCGATAATACACGCACAATCTATCAAATCGTCGAAAATACTCTTAGAGAAGCTAGTAAAAAGCAATGGGATTTTAACCAATTTGTTGCGATGGCTACATGGAAGCCTAATAAAGATAATAAATGTATTCAGCGCTTTATAGAGCGGATGAAAGAAAATTATGAAAACAAGATTCCTGATTCAGGTAAGCATTTTAGTTATATAGTTGTAAAAGGTGAACGATATCGTGATAAAAATGGTCAGTTAATACCACGTAGAAATGCTGACTATATGGAGTTTCCAGATATTGCAAAAGAATTTAATATGAAAATAGATATCAATTACTATTTAGAAAAAACTGTTGGATTATGTGCACGCTTCATTAATAATGATGATAAATATCAACCACTCCTTCACATAAGGTTATGCAACTCAAAGATTCGGATGAAAAAGAGAAGCAGATTGATGTTTATTCCCAGAACGAGGCAAAAAATAGCTTAAAAAATATATAAAAGGCTTACAATAAACTTTCTAACCACTTTTAGCGGGAAGTAGCAATTTCAGCTAAGAATACTAACAATATTATTTATATTTTTTTCGTGCAATAATACCGGCTAACTTCAATTTCTATCTTCAAACTTCTGGCCTCTGATATTTATTTCTTTTTTCGAATTTATAAGAAAAAAGATAATAGTATACCAGGAACAGAGTGATGCAATCACGAAGTGTATAGTTTTACGCTGTTTGGTGTGGTATTATTCCACTGGCCAATCAAGTGTCCAAAACGTGGTCACACCAAATTAAAGCTTATATCTACCACTGGCCAATCAAGTATTCTAACATGGTCACACCAGAATAAGGCTTATATCAATGTTTTTTTAATGCCTTAAACAACTCTCTTAAAATCGTAAAACGTGCGCTTTATAATTTTGGGCTGACCATCGTGACCTACCATATATGGTTGTGTAATGTTTGTTATATGTTATATGTAATGAATCATTTCATTTTTGGCTGTTGTGTCTCTTTAATGCAGAGATTGATATAAAAAATTTCCTCGAAACACCAGAAAAGGAAATTTTTATTATATATATTATATATATATATATATATTATAGAATTTAACTACAAATAACCGGCGGTGATCATTACCGGTGTGTAATTAACCAATAACAATAAAACAAAAAACAGTTCGTTTCATTTACTTTAGAGTTAGGGTGAGGCCTGGGATTTTAGCAGGGTGTCTAATATATGCAAAATTTAGCAAGGAATT
>QKWP01000288.1:238238-326086 GCA_003550325.1 Gigaspora rosea | reverse complement strand
AAAAAATTTCCTCGAAACACCAGAAAAGGAAATTTTTATTATATATATTATATATATATATATATATTATAGAATTTAACTACAAATAACCGGCGGTGATCATTACCGGTGTGTAATTAACCAATAACAATAAAACAAAAAACAGTTCGTTTCATTTACTTTAGAGTTAGGGTGAGGCCTGGGATTTTAGCAGGGTGTCTAATATATGCAAAATTTAGCAAGGAATTTTTTTTGTTAGAATGTCAAAGGTAGTTTCATAGACGAATTCTTGTATTAGCATTTTTTTAAAAAAAATCTTTATTTTTGTTACACAACTGATTTGCACTTTATACCTAATCCTGCAAATTTATGATGATCACGCCGGTTATAGTTAGTAAAATTCTATATTATATATATAAATATATATATATTTTAACATACCAGAAAAAAAACAAAAAAATCGAATCATTTAAAAAACAACTTAAATTCTAGTAAAGAAAGTATCCTTTTGGCATTATATGCCCACTTCTATCTATAGTTATGCTTCTACTTTTGAATTTTTTAGATTTTACAATTTTTTTCTTCGAATTTTTTGCCGTATAATGAATTAATAATCAATGATTGTCAAACATTATGACGCAAGGCAACGAAAGAATCATGAACTCAGCCTCCTAAGCCCCCTGACCAATACAAAATTTATGTGATTTGCCATTCTATCTGCTCGTAAATCAATTTGCTCTATATTCATTTACCAATATCCAGATCTGAATATATTGAATGAGTAATATTCAGTAACTGTTATATTTGGCAGGTATAAGGTCACAATATGATTGTTTCATATGACTAATAAAAGCTTTAAAGTTAATGTACTAGCTTTGGCCCGGAGGGGTCCATGTTGTTGTATTAAATTCAAGACGGATCATCTAATGACGGAAAAAAATGCTTTAAATCTAATGCACCAGCTTTGGCCCCCGAGGGTGCCCAAATTGGTGCATTAAATTTAAGACAGAACGGAACATCTAATGAAAGAAAGAAAATGCTTTAATTTTAATGCATCAACTTTGCCAATTTGGTGCATTGAATTAAGGATGGAAACCTAATTTCGGAAATGAAATGCTTTAAATTTAATGCACCAGCTTTGGCCCTGGAAAGGCTAAATTTGGTGCATTAAATCCAAGATGGAACACCTAATGACTAAAGTAATACATACTTTAAATCTAATGCACTAGCTTTGGCCCGGAAGGTCCAAATTGGTGCATTAAATTTAAGACGAAACTTCTAATGATAGGAAGCTTAAGAAAAATTTTCTTTCTGAAATAAAAATAAGAATAAAACAAATAAATCTATTACCTTTAGCATATGGCGGCAAAGCAGCCCACATGATCATATTCTAATTTGATTATAATAAATATAGACTATTTCGAGCTAAAAAAGTCAATCAAATGTTTCACTAATTGGAAGCATTTATATAATGGTCTAAAGTTCAAGAACAAGTGCAAGCACAAGAGCAAATGCAAGCGCAAGTGCAAGAACAAGGACAATTGCTCTGCAATAGATAAAAAAAAATCATGATATTAATAAAAAATAGTGAATATATTAGCAAAAAACTAGAAAAAAATTACATTCCACTAAAAATTTAATGATTAATTTCTAGATTTTTCTATTTTTTGTAATTTTTTTGTCGAAATTTTTATAGTCCAGATTATAATAATTACTAATTGTCTCTGCGATTCTTATAGTTATAATTTTATGTCAACCCACCACCCAATAAAATAATGGTTATATCCAAAATGTGATCAATGTGCTAAAACTAATGTAGCAAGATGATCAAGTAATTATGGTTTAACGCTTTTGATTAGTTTTACAACCCATAATCAAGATGTTAAGACTAAAATACGTATCGATGAGCAAGTTATGATCAAGAATATCGTCCTATCAATCTTGCCGAATCAAACACTATCAAAGCTTCTAAATATTCATCAAAGCAATTCTAACATCTAAAATTCAGACTCCAGAAGCAATAATTTTAGATGATTACTCATTCAAACAAATGTGCAAAAACTGAAATCATAGATAACTCAATTAATTCTAACAATTCTGATCAAGAAAATGAAATACCCTTATCTAAAAAAACCAGAAAATACTAAATCTAATCAAAATAAAAATAAAAAATGATCAATTCAAACTACATGCAATACTAAACAATCATCTTTAGTAATTGGTTTAGCTAATTCAGATGATGAATAAATAATTATTTTATCATTTAAAATTTTATTTCTTAAATAATTTTTTTTGCTATTATATAATTTGTATTATTCTCTTGATAAATTTTCTTTAATGTTTTTTTTAAAAAAATATTTACAATGTTGCACTACTTATTTTATAAATTGCATATATATACTAAAATCAAGTTAAAATATAAATAATTTCCTAAATGCTGTTAATTCTCAAACAACACCCTGACTTATACTTAAACTCAATTCTTTCCTATAAAATTTGATCAATAACTAAAAAAATTTATACTAACTAAACGCATTGCGTGAGCAACATGTTATATTAGTTTATAATAAATAGCATAGACTATTAAAATAACAAACATATAATTATTCACCACTATCGCAATACACTAATGAAATGCTAGATCAACAACAATCCATTAAACATTCAAATATGATTTCTTTTCTTTTTGATTTCATATTTACATTTGCTTTGACTATTCGTTAACTTTATACCTTCGTTCCTAGTTTCTAGCATGACAGCGTCGCGCAGCTACCTTATTTTTAAATATATGCTTTCATAGTATAATGCTGAATTGCATGACCAACTTTCTCAGTACATAGGCTTCGAACCTAGTGAAATCCGTCTTCCAATTACAGAGAAGGATATACAAGAATTTCGTAAAATAATAGCAGATCAGGAGAAAATGAAAGATATTGCAATGGATGAGTATCGATTTTTGCTACGCTATGGGCATAATGGTAAGAGGAGTAACCAGATCCATATTGGCTGGTTAGTAGCATGTACAGTATCTCAAGCTGAAAAGGTCTTAATTAATCTGCCTGAAGATTTATCAGAAAAGGTATTAGCTCATATTGAAAAAAGATTCGAAGGAGTCCCACTAGTGCCAGTACTCATACAGTAGATATTTAGGTGTTATCCCCAGTCTATCTGGTACCTTTGGTACCTCTTCTCTATTTATATATTTTTTGTGGGCGGGATATCCACTTTTTCTTTTGGCATGATGCTCTCCAAATTCCATAGCTTTTTCACAATGACTAACCATATAATTACGATTAATAGAAAAAGCAATATCAAGCAGGTAAGCACCGATGATAGTAATTTGTCTATAATGATAGGGTTCCCCGAGCCACCTAATGAAATCTTTTTTTTGGAAATAGTAGCAGGTATGATTTGTTCTGAAGAAGCGCTAGAGTTCTCTGGCTCATTATTTTTTTACCACTACTTTTTGTATATGAATCGGTTCTCTCAGGACCATCCGGCAGATTATTCTTATCAAAGTATCCTGGGGGGAATAAATTAATCACAGAATGAAGCGATTTCACTTCCTCTGATTTTGCATGATATTCAGCTTTATATTTGGCGAGAGATATCTCCGTGCAAGCATATTGGGAAAAAAGTTTAGAATTTTCAACCTTCAACCGTCTGGCCTCATTATTGATCTTCATGTATGGGCAGTGTCATTAATCACCTGATTATTTTTTATCAAAGGCCTACCCCCCTCTTCCTTAATATATAAATAGTCAGGTTCTTATATATAATTTTAACTTTTTTTACCCCCTCCCCCTAAAAAATCACCTGATTTTTGTTACTCCCCTATTCGTTCCGCAACTTAGCATTATAATCTCGTATCTTGGATGAGTCTTGTAAGATGCAACGTATCTCTTTTCCAAGATCATATGTTTCCATTTATTTACATTAGCCATAAACATGTAAAAAAAACTTTCAAATTTTATGTTAGAGAATAATCACAATAAATAAAAAATGAACATGAAGGTTATCGATCGTTTTATTATTATTTTAGATAGCGTATTAGAATGTATTCTATTCATTTAAAACAATAAATTAGGCTTTCTAACATCTCTTCTCATCCTAAAATAATAAATATTGAATTCTAATTTTTATTATCCATCTAAAACGATAAATATTAATGCCTAATATTTTTTATGCATCTAAATACATCGTCTAAAAAATATCAGAAAACTATGTCTACCTCAATTTTAAAAACTCATTATCGGCGAGGTGCGAATGTTTTAACATCTGAACAGATTGAAGAAATTAGATGCCTCAAAAATAAAGTGCCAGTGTTTATGATAGTAAAGGAGTACCATATTAATAAAAATCGTGTTCATGATATATGGAGCGATTGTGAGCGTTTCAGAAAAATGGAAACCACTTTTATGAGGAGCTTAGAAAAGCACAATCTATCTCTTCAGAGAATGGTTCAGAAGTTCATGCTAAACAACCTTGTGAAGCATCTGACGAGTCAACTCCAAAAGAATCATCTGAGATTGTGAGGGTCCCTCTGGGACTACTATCCGCTGAGATGAATATGCAAGAAAAGCAAAAAAAGAAAAAGAAACAGTTAAAGCATGGATCCATTCGAAATTCTAACTTATTTGAAATTTTGGCTGGGGGTCCTTGCCAAAACTCCTTACTAGATGTCTCATATGATCTAATTGCCTTGATTAAAAAAGATCGTATATAATCAGAGGAATCCATGTGTGAATCAGAAAAGCTCTTTGGTCTCAATACACTTCACTAAGCTAGAATACCTAGTTAACAAGGAAAAAGGGATCAGAGGTTTTTATTAATCTCAATTAATTTAGCTTTGAAAATAAGAGTGGTATATAACATTTTTTCAAGCTCTTCATAATTCATGCATTTTTTTTTAATACACCATCATCACTTAAGTCCTGCGAGTTCTGAGAAATTTTGTCTGAACTCAAGAAATTGTTATATTCGGAAGTAATATTTATGCAATTCACCTCAAGCTTGTTCTTGACTTTGTGCATATTAACTGGAATAAAAAATTCCTTACCATTACACTCTAGTCTCAATTCTCACTTTGAAGCAAGTAAATCATAGTTATATTTATCAAGCAATGTGTTAGGTAAAATGAGCATAGGTTTAGGATACTTTACTACTGCAAAATTGGCATATATAGTACATCTGGGAGTGAATTCACTGGGACATTTCTAACAATTCCAAGAGATTCTGTGGGAGTAGTAGCAATACCCCTAAGGTCATGTTTTTCTTTCGTGTCGACCTCTAGCTTCAACCGTTTGGCTATGTTCTCAGACATAATTGCAAAGTTAGCACCAGGATCAACTGTGGCCCGGGAATCACCAAACGCTTGATTTTATATTTAGTGGTGACAACATCTGTGGCAGGCTCTTTTCTCTGGACAAAATCTATCTCCATGGGGTTATCGATGAACTCATCATTCTTAGAATCGGCCAGAGTTTTAGAATTACTATTTTGTGGGTGGAGGGGAGTTGTAATAGTGCCAAACTTTTCATTAAGCATCTTCTCAATTATTTTTTCAATAATTTTTTCTAAGTGGGCTTGTTCATCCTGTGACGGGAACTTTAAACTTTGCTTTTCTTTCTTGGAAATAGGAACTAATGCTAAAGGGGGTGCTTCTGCATCTTTTATCTTACAAGACTTGCGAGTCTTTGATTTCTTCTTCCGTAAAGAAGTACTAGTGCTATGCTTTTTTTTTACTTTTTTTTTGCTCGAGATATATTAACATTAATTTCAGCCTCAGTCTCAGAGCTAGAATCAGAATTAGATTCAGATTCATTTGTAGAAATATCTGAGTCAGAATCTATATGAGCATTATTAATTTTGCCTTTCTTTTTATGCTTCTTTTTATTTTTCTTTCGAGAACAGCTATGAGAATTATGTCCTATCCTACCACAATTTGAGCAATACTACTAGGATTTTTTAACGGTTTTAGCAACAGCATTAACGCTTTTAGCCATTTTTATCATATTCAAAGATATATCTGCCATACCTTTAGTAATTTCATCAACGTCATTAGTATTTGAAGTAATATTCTTTTTAACTGTGGTTTTGGAGGTAAAAAGGGGGCCTGTGCGGGGACAAATTCTGGAGCTTCGCTATAAAGCCATAGTAATAATCTATTCATATTTTCTTCAAGAATTTATTCAGATATTCCTGCCGGTTGTGGTTTAATTTGTAAAGAAATAGGTCATGAGATAGGCTGTTGAGATTGTATCTGGGTTTCAGTTTTTGGTTTTGTCATTTCTTTTGATATAATTGTTGATTGAGATGTAATGGGCGGAGCTTGAGAGATTTGGTCAGAAATAGAGCCTCTATACAAATTCGGAGGACGTTCTAACCACATATTTTTAAGTTCTGTAAAAAATACATTAATGCCAGCAGGGTTAGCAATTTTCATCCAAGTATAAAGCTCTCCCGATAAATGGCCCTTAAGAAGTCCTAAGATATTGGCATCACCATTAGCAACCTAATAAAAGAGGGCGGATTCTAGCCTCATATGTTTCTGGATTATCAAATGGTAAGAATTTTTCTTGTGCTAATCTTTGAGTGGCAACTTGTTGTGTACCAACTGTTTCTGTTTGATATTTATGACGCAACCAAACAATGAAACGGGCTGGAGTATCAATATTATTACCAGCGTGTTGAGCAGGTATATTTGTATATTTTCCAGCCATCTTACTTTTTAAAATATCTGTTCGGAGTGCATTATTGAAGCCGGCTGCCGTAATCAATGGCAAAGTTAATATTTGGTTAATTCTTTGATACCATTCATCTGGTGGAATTTGTCCACTATAATTTGGAATCTCTGCAATTAATGGTGCAATACTAGTTAAGTCTCCTGCAACTATTGCCATATTTAATGGGTTATTTTGTAGTGTAAAAATTTGTTGATTTAAATTATTAATTAATTGTTCAAAATTTAGGCCCGATTTTTCCACTTACCCTATTTATTTTCTATAGTCTTGCACTTATTTTTCCATTTGATGTACCGATTTTTTGTAAGATTTAAAAGATGCATAGTAATTGTTCCATCTGTATTACAATCTTGTAGTTGCTGATGAGTTCGTCTATTTTTGAATCTTAATCCAAATATTTCTAGAAGTAATTTTAATATTTGCCTTTTTTGCATACGAACTGTAATTCAACTATCAAGTTCTCGAGATTTAAATATATTATGATGTGTTCTGTGGGCCTCATAAGCCTAGTAAAAAAGATTATAGTCATTTTGAAGCGTAACTAACTGGGTTTGTGAATCAGCAAACTGGATTTGTGAATCGGCTAATTGGGTCTGTGAATCGGCTAACAGTGTTTGCAAATTTTTTAGCCGGGTCTGCAAATCTGCTACTCGATTTTCAGCATTAAATGCTCGAGCATTTGCTCGTGGATATATTTCTAGCACCAATCTTTCAAGTCTATTTCCAGTATCAGAAATTATATTAAGATAATCTACGATGCTATTTATTGTAATTGTTACTGTAGTTTGGCTTCGAAAATATAATCCAATATTATGGATTTCTCGTTGATCCTATGATTCTAGATATTGGCTTGATTTTCAGGAAAAGATAATGTTCGGGGAGATCCTGGTTGTTGGGCCATTTCCCTACCTTCTCGCAATTCTTGCTCGAAGCCAGATATTATTGTTATATTCAGTATATAAAATTAAGTTTTCTATATTTTCTAACTCTGAGCCTGCCTTTCCCTGCAATACTTGCGTGGGCTGGGCTCAGCTAAAAAAGAAGTAAACTCTAAATTGTTTTCTTTATATAGTTTTTCGGGCTTGCAAGAAAAACAGTCTATTTCATCTTGAAAAATTGCTAATCGCTTTTCTAAATAATCTATATAATTTTCTAGCTTTTCAGATTCTTTAAATACATTTTCTAACTGTTTTATAAGATTAGAAATTTCTGATCGCAATGGACCTAGTTCCTTATCCCGAATTGAGATTTCTTTTTCAAGATAATTAATATAATCCTCTTTTGAGACAAGATCCTGTTGTAATATGCAGACTCGATCTTGTATTGTTGATAAAGCACTTTTGAATTTTTTGATTCTGTTACTAGGCGGAATATCTGATGACATCTATAATACACTGCCCAATTTAAAAGCTTTGCTAATAATTTTTTTTGTTTTGTGATTATAAAAGAGGATGGAGGAACCACAAATTGTAATAGACCCCAATAAGGCTTGTAATATAGAACAGAATCTTATTCTACGAGAGATATATTATCGACCTACTGGATATTTTTCTAACTCTAAATCTCTAAGAAATGCATATAAAAAAGAGGGGCACCGATTCAGTCTTCAAGTTGTAGAAGAATGGTTGAATCAACAAGAATCACACCAAATTTATAAGTGCCCTTCTAAGCATGCCCCCAGGTTCAGCTATGGGCGAATAACACGACCAAATTGTGTTCATCAATGCGATATATTATTCCTGACCCATGACCATTACAGAGGTAAGACTTATAAAGCGGTACTAAATGTAGTAGACTGCGCCTCGAGATATAAAGCTTCAGTTCCGCTTAAGTTAAAAAATGTTTGTGAAGTTGCTAAGGCATTTAGGAAAATATATAGGAGTCGAAATAATCCATTGGCATGGCCAAAGCTTCTACAATGTCATAGTGGTCGTGAATTTATGGGTAGACCTCCCGACTAATTAATGATTCTGGCCAAAACTATATAGTTTCAGATTGGCCGAAACCGAAACTGGTATTACTAGTTTCAGGCATGACCTTCTTGGCCAAAACTTGCCTAAAGACCCGAAACTATACCAATACTCCGAAACTGTACTAAAACTCAGAAACTGGTTTGCTAATGAATTCTAATTAGAATTCGCATTAATATATACTGTATACATGCTCTATCCCTAAATTTTGTATCACGCATTTAGTTTACTTACAGTACAAAATCAAATTTCCTTAAATAGATAGCAGTCACATTTCTAGTGTATATATCAATGGTGATAAAAAGTAAATTTCTGGTTATTTCCATAGTAAGGAATAACTAGAAATTTACTTTTATTCCCGTTATTGCATATATGCGCATACGCCACAAACCTGTTTCCACTTATTTGCGCAGATAATACAAGCTCCTGGAGAGGAAATAGCCAATCGGAGAGTACAAATTTTGACTATTTCGGATCAGCCCGATGAAGAATTCGAACACGCTTAAAAGAAGAAAAAAGCGAAAATACGCGAAAACTAATTTTTAAATCGATCTTGGAGCACTAATTAAAAATGACAGAAATAAAATTTTACTTATATTAAGCATTATTCTAACCATATAGCCTCTAACGTTAAGGCCCAACCCTAAATTTTTATCTCATGTACTTAGTTTATTTACAGAATCAGAATTCCTTTTTTGGTTTGTATTACTCGCGCAAATAAGTAAAATGCACGAACCTTATCTAAAAACATCTATCTGCTCCATTTTTTCACCTGTAAAAGATCCAAAATAAAAATAAATAAATAAATAAATTAGTTAAAAATAACGTTAAAAAAGTTTAATAAAAATAAACATATAATTTAAAAAAAAATTAAAAATTTAATTAAACAAAAAAATAAAAAAATTAAAAAACCAAAATAAAACAAAAAAAAAGATCGTTTAATAAATAAAAAAAGAAATGCGTAAAATAAAAAAAATAAAAATAAAAAATATTAATTAATAAAAAAAAACGTTTAAAATAAGAAAATAAATTAAAAACAAAAAAAAAATAAACAAAAATAAAAAAAAACTGGTTAAAAATAATTAAAATAAAATAAAATAAATAAAAAAATGTTTAAAAATACTTAAAAATAATTAAAATAAAAAAACCCAGTTAAAATAATTAAAATAAAAAAAAACCAGTTAATAAAATAAAAAAAAAATTAAAAATAATTAAAAATAAAAAAAACTGGTTAATAATAATAATAATAAAAAAAAACCGGTTAAAAATAATTTAAAAAAAAAAAGATGACGGCAAACCAAGTAAGGATAGTCATGCCAATATTGTTTTTTAGTTAGAGCTGAAAGGATGGCTATAGTTATAGCAATTCCCGCACTAGGGTCGTCTTTTTTTACTGCTCATTTGGGAGCATGCGGAGTTGCTTTTATTAAGGGTCGATATTAACAAATTTTTCTGACAGGTAATGAATGGGCAAGCCTGGTCTACAAAGTTTTAACAAAATAGGTTTATCAAGAAAATTTTTACAGTAATGTAAACACTTACGGTGAAATAATTTTTATTCATCTAATACTGTATAGTTTATAATACAGTATATTATATAGTATATATAATAATATTATTATTATATACATTATTAATTATATATTTTATATATATATATCTGATATATATTATATATATTATATATTAATAATATATAAATATATATCAGATATATATATATAATATATAATTAATAATGTATAATGTAGTGGTCTGAATTTTTTTAGCATACAGTTTGTACAGTACGTACAGTAGTATAGTTTGTATAGTGTGTTGTTAAATATTGTATGTCTTTTAAATTAATAAATTTACTCTTTGGCAAAAGATATATCAAAAGTCACCTCGCATTTTAATCGTGGGATTTTAATGTTTTGCAGTAATGTATAATAAGTATGCATTCATTTTATTTATCTTATTTATTTGTCTAAAAATAATCGGTATGAAAAATTAATTGCTCTTTTTTTTTTACTACATGGCTTATGCTACGCGCAGAAAAAATTCAACATTACACAACAATGATGGTTACAATTTCATTGTGTTTAAAATAGATTTTTGACATTTTAGATAAGCAACCTGCATTATTATTTCTTCGTCTCGAACAAAAATATCTGTCCAAATCTTAAACATATTAATTTTAGACCCTTGCTTGTTGTGTAAATGAAATCTATATAATCTATAATAATTGATAATCATCAATAATAATCAATAATATTGATAATCGATAATTAAATGATAATAATTATAATCGTTATTATAATTGATAATTTTAATCGATAATAATCGAAAATAATCAATTAATAATCGATAATAGTCGATATGCAAGTTATAATAGAAAGGCTTGTGCACCTATATATTTATGAGAATGAATGACCAGAGATGATTATAGCTCAACAATAGTAACACCTTAATCTTACTCCAAATATATCTACAACAATGCGTATTAAATAAACCTACTATCATCATATCACTTACTGGTGTCAGCTTGCGACAATTATTGTTTCAAATTTCTTTTAAATTTTAAACCACATGGTAAAATTTAATTAGGTGAAATTTGAATAAACTTTTTCCTTCCAATACATTCATTGAATACATTGAATATAAGGGTCACCAAATAATCTTTATTTTTTTTCTTTTTCTACTTCATTAATAGTTTGGGCTTCATTTTCCAGGTAACTCCTCACATAATTAAAGGCCATACTACAGATCAAAGTTAAATAAAATTGGCATGTACATATGTATGTATGTCAAGTGCCGGCACTACTAAATCATGCCGATACTTGCATACAAACATATGTCAAACCCTGTTTTTTAATCGTGCTTAATTTATTAAATCGAGTATGTGTGAGAATTTTTTTAATAATACTCGATAATAAGCTACCCCTGCATTGAATATTTATATTTCTAAATAGTTTCAGATAATATCGGAGTTTAGTATAGTTTCAGGTTTTTTACATAGTTTCGGGCTTTTTACATAGTTTCAGAGTTTTGAAAATTAGTTTCGATTATTTAAAACTAGTTTCGATTTCAGTTTTTGGGCCAAAAGAGTTTCGGGCAGCATCATTACGACTAATGCAAGAGCATAATGTAACAATTCGAGTAATTGGCCCATATAGTCATCGGGGAACTGCAATTGTAGAGCGTTTCAATCAGGCACTCTTGAAAATTCTATATAAGATCCAGTATGCTGTTGAATCTATATCTTCTGATTCAAGATTAATAAGAGCATGGGTTAGGCATTTGCCGGAAGCTATCAATTATTTGAATAACTATCCTACACGTCTTATTAGAGAACCAGGTTTTCTAAAATGGGGATTAGCGCCTTCAGAAGCCATTTTGTTAGAGAAGGTCGAGTCCAGACTATCTATAAAATCTAAGCGTCCTGTCGGGAAGAATGAAGAAACTATAAAGAAAGGCGATACAGTCCGCTATCTTCTTGCTAATGCAGAATGGGAAGGGTGTATGGAGAATTAGAAGCGCATAACTGACCCTTTTTGGTCACCAAGTCTTCATAAAGTCTGAAAAATTGTAGTGTCTAAAAATGAACCTGTGCTTTATTATCTCGACGGAGAATATACTCCAAAGCGAGAATTTGTAAGAGAGGAGTTGATGTTAATATCCTATCTAGAAAAAGTTGGGTACCCACCCCAAAGCATATTATCTGTGCATTTCATCCATGCTGTTCACTTAAGTGAATTAGCCCAGGCTTTGGAATACGCCAAGAAGCGTGGATGCCGATGCTTAGAAAAGACCGGGCAAATAAATGGACATAATGTATATCTTTGGTCTTGCGAGAATGGTGTACACCAGTGGGAGTTTCCATTAAAGTTTATAGTAAAAAAATTTGAATGGTGCCCTCTATGCTATCACACTCAAGAGCATAAATGCTGATATATTTTTGAAGATCTGTTAGGTAAGAAATTCCCACTATGTAGGGCTAAGTTCTTAGATGGATTACACTTAGATGGATATAATGAGGAATTACGTTTTGCGTTTGAATTCCAGGGCCCCCAACACTATCATCACAATAGTCTATATCATAGGGAGAGTGAAAATTTGAAATCACAAAAGATGCGTGATCAGAAGAAGCGGGATATATGCAAGAACCAAGGTATATGTCTTATCGAAGTGCTTTATACATGTGATCTTTTTCCTTATATCAAGCATACGCTAATTGAGAAAGGATTCTTGGATAAAGCTAAGGATTAAAAAAATTATTTTTAGTATATTATTATTAATACTTAGTCTGGCATGAAAATAAAAAAGCTTGAGCTGGTTAATAGGCTAGTATACCACATTAACAAGATTAAAGATGCTCAAAAATATAATAGCCATTCTAGTACGCCTCAATGGCCTTTCAACTTCTAATTTCAGGTTGTACTAATTCAGGGAAAACTAATAAGGTTCTCAATCTCATGCTTGGAGATAAACTTTATCGAATATTTAATAGTAAGAAAGAAGGGACACGTTATATTAAGTGTGATGATTTGGTCTTGGTCGGTCATAATCTTAAAGAGCTGAAATATATGTACCTCAAATCAGCGTATCAGATAATTGCGAATAGTTTGAAACCATACTGTGAAAATATTACATTACGAGCTTTGAAACCCGATAAAATTCCTAAGGTAGATTTATTTTCTCCCAATAGAGGTACAGTAGCTATATTCGAAGATGTATGTGCTGATCCGAAAAAAGTGCAGGAGAAAATTATTCCTTATTTTGTCGAAGGATGACATTATAACATCAGTTCGATATATGTTACTTTGACTGCCCAAAATAATACAAAAAAATCTCATACATGTCTGTTTAATGGGTCATGTACTACAGATGAACTAGTCAGAATTGTGCGTCAATATGCCAATGACTGGTGTAGTGTGATTAAAATTATTGACAAGTATTTATGTGAGCAAAAATTCATTGTTTTCGATTTAACTGTACCCCGCAAGCATCCACACAGGATACGCGTCAGTTGGGATGTACCTCTCACTAATTAATAGAATCTGACTTTGTAGATGCCAGCTTTTTTCTGTTATATGTACCTATCAAGAATATATTTATTCACGTCTAGATGCTTTCACTATTCCCGAGAACATATCTTGAAAAATGAAGGCTTCTGCCATTTTTATATAATATAATTACGCAGTTACCTTCACTTTTAGTTGTATATCCAGATGCCTTTCTTTTACAATTTGCTACCTAAGTTCGCTATCACTTCTTTTTTGAATCTATATCGCATTTTCTCATTTCATACACGCCTACATGCATTGTGGTGAGTAAATATATTATTAATTAATGTCAGAAAAAATAGTTATTATATCACTTCAATTACATTCTAAAAAAATAAATTATATTATTCAGTCGAGTAATAATCTATAATTAAACTATTTCTCAGAATCAGTCAGTTAAACAATCGTAATTTTTGTCCTATCTCTCAATCTCAATACGGTATCTTTGGCAGATTAAGATGAGATGGTACTAAATTAATTTGTTTTGCAAAGAGAGACGAGATAAATAATTTGTTTGTATTATCCTCTCTTGATCTATCAATATTAATAATATTAATTAAGCTAGACGCACTTACACTACATTGCATAGGAGGAGTAGTTACCTTGGAACTAGTCAACGAATATGATTTATTTGGTTCCAAAGGGACCTCTTCAGTCTTAGCTTTGGAACATTCATTATTCCAATGATATTTCATCAAGTCTTCGGGTTTGACTTCATAGCCATATCTGCGCCATCCACTAAAATATGTTTTTTTCAGTTTTACATCTGTAATCTTTATCAATTGCCAGCAATCAAAGCAAATAGCTGTTTGACTTTTATGAATCCTAGGCCTATAGTATCCATCATCTGTCTCCTTACGTTTGCCAAATCCTGTATAAAGACAGTGCACATGATAAACACTCTAATATTTCTCGGCTAACAATGTTTGCATAGTGCCTCTTACTAAACAGCCTATTGCTATGGAGTTTCATGCGATCTAATAATGGAGAAATAATCATATATTTTTTTTATTTTGATTATTTTTTCAAGATCAGTATCACTTCTATAATTTCTCATATATGCGCTAATATACCTTATATCATATCCAGGCCGATTGTTAACGGGTTTAGATACAACCTTGTTAAATCTCTCCTCTAAAATGATACTGACATTGAAACCTGACATAATGAATATACACGATTTATGCAGTTAGTGATACTAGAATTAAGACTTATAGTATCTGCGATTTTTAATGATTCACAGTGATTTTTTATCAACTTATACTAGATAATATCACGTTTCATTTTTATGATTGTTCTGGGCAAAGGAAAAAATATATATTGGCGAAACAAAGTTATATATATTTATATAAATTTTGAGGCAGACTATTTCTCGTCTCGTAGCTCAGTGGACGAAACAGCGGGAAGCCTGTGTGATCTTCCTCTTCTCACTACTCAGACAATAATAGTTTACGATTGCACTCTCTATAATAGTGTTTTTATAAGCGTAGAAAAAAATTTAGGGAGGTAACAGTCGGATTCTAAGCCTACCTCGAAAGGTTATGACTGCATCTGTAAAGACTATTCTATAAAGGATAAATAGATTGTATATTTTTTGCAGAACAAACAACTACCTTCACCAAAGTACTGAGCTACCAAACAGTAATTATAAGTATATTAAACCTCACAACACACATAGTCAGAGGCCCTATCGCTTCAATAGCAGAAACGAAATTTTTTGCATAACTAAGTATACTCGTAACAAATAGTTACGGCAATTGTCTTATCAATACAAAAACAATCTAATGTAAAAAGATTTAAAATTTTTTAAGAGAACAGAAAAAAGGGGTATATAAGGGCAATCCAAACTACTGTTATATGGCTCGCATTTATTTAGGCTGAGTAGGAGGATAAAAACAAACATAAAGTAAACAGGGGTAATTTGACTAAGTTAATAGTACTATCGAATAAACTTTTATTAACCCATGTAAATTTCCGGAAATTTGCGGTTATAAAACTAAGCCATATTTGGAATAGATCTAATAAAAAAAAAAGGTATGACAAATCAAATCTGTATAAATCATCGCTTTTGCATACATTACCAAAAAATTGAAATTTTAAGATTAAGGGGTAATTTGACGAATTTTAATCATTAATAAAAAAATATATATTTCATACTTTCCTATCTTTTTTTAACGACCTTCCTATTTTCCTGAGTCTTCTGGGCTCGCTGTTGTTCCCATGCAGCTTTTTTTTGGGCTGCGACTTCCTTTTTTTGGGCTGCAGCTTCTTTTTTTTAAGCCGCAACCTCTTTTTTTTGCCTTGCTTTTTGGATTTTCGTTCTGCCTCCTTGTTTAACTCTTCTAGTTCACGCCAACTTTCTTCATTAGTAAGGAGCCGGGCAAAAGGGAGCGTTTTTCTTTTTTTCCTTGGAGAAGGTTGATCAGATTCTGTCTGGTCTTCTGTACGTTCTGCTGAAACCGGAGTACGAGGAGCCAGATACTTAAGAGCCGAATGCAAAGAACATGTCCCAGGGTTTTTGTAAGTATCTAGTTCCTTTTCTACTGCTGAAAGTTGGGATTTCAATAAACCATTCTCATTCCTAAGCATCATATTTTCTTTCATTAGTTCGTCAACATTCAAGTAAGTGGAATGAGGATGATTTGAATTAGGCGAAATTTGTATTGACGAAGACGATTCAGCTGGTCAAACAAAAGGTTGGCCATATGAAGGTGAGATGTCAAACCATTCAGTTGTTAATGAAGGGTCTAAACGGTCAGAACTAATAGCGTCTGGGTCAAATGGCCAAATTCCTGTTATTTTATAGGCGCTACAAATAGCTTGTGGTGAATAAGTTTCAAGGAAAGCAGCGCCAAAAACTCTTGCGAAGGTTCGTTTTGTTACTACTATGCCATTATTTTTATTGATATATTTTTCACATCCCTTACTGTATAATTTTTTTAGTTTTGCGAAAGAAATTTCTGAAGGCTGCAAAACATGGGTTGTATGTGGCGGGAGTGCATAAAAAAGGATGCCGTTGTTACTACAAAAATCGACGATTGTATAGCTGATATGACTTTTGTGACCATCTAGCATTAGTAATACGGGTCTAGTGGGTGGGATTGAATTAACAAAATGGTCAAGATACATTTGGAAGAGGTCTTCACGCATGTATCCTGTAGTTGTAAACCCATTACGGTTCCTGGTGGTGCACCTTCTAATAAACCAGGAATCGTACAAACACCTTTATAAATAATTAAAGGTGGAATAAAAGATCCAGCAGCTGAAATTGTGGGTGCAACCGAGATATGATCGTGAGAATTCCCATGCGCAATTTTATGAATTTGACGTGAGCCCTTTTTTGCTATAACCTTTTCTAATTTTGGTACGATAACAAACCCAGTTTCGTCCATGTTCCATATTTGTGCCGCAGTAAGAGAATTTTCATCGATAATTTTTTTAAGCTTGTTAAAATGATCAGTGACAACGGTTTTATTGGCTTTTTGTGCTCGTGCATCTGATAAGTTTTGAGGTATACGAAATGATAATTCTGGGTGGTCCCTCATAAAACATTCCCACCAGTCTTGACCTGGCCCATTTTCACCAAAAGGATGTGATCGATTATTAAGTCGCACAATTTCCATGACACAATGATTAACTCCACTTCTTGTTAACCCAAACCCAAGTTTTTGCATATTAAGGCAATAACCATCAAGTTGGGTTTTTTCATGACTAGTAAGAACGTTGGTTGCACCTGGACTTTTAGGGGGACCACCATTTTTAACCGCACGTCTAAGGGTAGCTTCCGAAAGACCAAAGTCTTTCGCCAAGCTATTTATACTTGGGGGCTTGGAACCAACAGGACAATCATCTATTTTTTTAAGTGCAGCACAGATTGCCTCACCTCTTTCAATATAAGATACTCCCATATTTATTTAATTTATTACATAATAGGTGAATAAAAAGTTAAAAAATTGAAAAGTTTGATACGTTTAACGAGTTAAAAAGCGAAGCGACAAAGTTCAAAATAACGTGATTCTGAAATTTTTCTGGGTATTTATTAGTGCATAGATGTTGTAATAACATTCTCAATGTATTTGTTATACGAAACCGTTCGCATACCAAATTTGATGCTCATATGTCGTGATGTAATTTAACGCACGTATATAATATAATTAGGGTAATTTGACGAATTGAGAATAATTGGCAATATATCGTGATCCCATGATCAGATCCAAACAATTTTTTTATCATTCGAATTCTCTCAAAGAGAGGATTCGAATAGTATAAAAATTGTTCAGATCCGATCACAAGATCACGATATATTGCCAATTATTCTCAATTCGTCAAATTACCCCTTTTTGTCAAATTACCCCTGTCTACTTTATAGTATTTTTTTTTTAACAAGCATTGTGGCATATAAATTATGCTTTGCATCTTTAAGAGGCTTATCTAATGATGATAAATATTTGTATTATATAACCAAATAATGATTCAACAATAATGTTCTGAATTTTTGATCGATTTTAGATTTATATACAAGTTTTATATAATCACATGAGTATACAGTAGTAGAAGCAAAAATATATAAAAATAATATGCTATAAATCTGGAAGCGGATCTTCTGCTCTTAAACCTCATCGAGCACATGTTAAATCTATGAAAGTATTAATAACGATAATATTTTTATATATTAATCATAAAATAATTCATACTTATATATCCTCGTCTACGATCAGAAACAGTGGGAGGTTGGTTGCGATGGTTTAAATCTTGAGCATTATTAAGGTCCTTCTCAGAAACTATTGGCCCATTACCTTTCTCAATTCTAGCCTCAAGATATGTAGGATCAAAATTCCGTAAATTATGAAAGAATGTATCATACACAAAGTACACAATACTATGCCGGATGCCTTTTGTAACTGTAAAATTTCCATGGAGCAATAGACGGGATGCAAATGCTACTACTTGTCCTGGCCAAAGATGTACAACTACTTGAAGTTGAGGAAAACACAATTCTTCTCCTTCGAAATCTCCCAGTGCGACTAAAACACACAGACTATTTGGTTCATCATGATCATCCCAATGATAGTCACTAATAGTATTAAAGTTGATGGCTATCATTAGAAAACTCCAAATGCCCTTGGAGCGAATGGACCCCATGATAATTTACTTAATTTCGTATATAAATCCACATAATACTCTTGAAGAAACTGATTGATACTTTCTGATAATTTCTAAGACCCCGAAGTAATTTATTGATGCATTCATGATGATTAATGTTATGCGTACTCGCTGTGTTAGAGCTTGTGAAGGGAAGTAAATTGTTTCTTGTATAAGCTCCAAAATGCTCAATAAAATTGGTCCAAAACCCTTTACTTCGGTGTAAAGGATTTTATAATAAATGGAAATAGTACCAATTTACAATATTAGATGCGGTTGTAACAGCATCTGGATCATCAAGTTGCTCCAAGTGGATTAATGTTCAGTGACCTAGGTCCGTAATGCATTTAGGTTAAAAAATGTGTTCAAGTTGAACTAGCTTATCTAGTGATTTGTTATTATTTTGTGCTGATACGATAAGCTGTGTTTTTTCTTTCCGACTTTTACGTATAGTAGCCGTATCAAAGAAATTTTGCAACTCAACATAAGCATGCTGAAGTTTTTTCCATAATAGTCTAAGGTGTTCGCGCAGATGCTTCCTTCTTAGCGGTCCTTTTGATCTCCTTAAACCTAACCACCGCCCAAAAGCAATCCACAAACGTTTATTATTAGTATCAATGTCCAATGATCCTTTAACATCATTCTGTTCCTTAATAATATCACTATAAACTAGAGATAAAAAATCTGGAGGAATTTCGGGTAAGTCAATAGAATTATTGCTAGCAGATGCCTCCCTCAGTAACATTTCAATAAGTAAGTATTTAGCCGATATATTATGATGGGTCTTATTTTTTTAGAAGATATTCTATCAGAAGGACAGAGAGGAATGCTTCTCCATTCCCTTTCCAAGTAATAAATATTGTCAATAGCAGACAATTTTCGAGTAGCAGATTGGATTCTATGCTAGTAAAATAATTAAAATTTTCATTGTTAAAATGTATAGATATAATAATGAAAATAAACATGAATGATTTTTTCCCTGAAGGATTGCATGTTTTTGTAGAGAACGAATGAGCCTGCCTCACCAAAGTACTAACTGACCCACTTTACTCAAAAGCAACCAAACAAGAAAAAACAATTTTGGCTATACTAAAGGCAATATATACCCAGAATGGATCAAAATTAATGTCATCAATTACTGGAAGAATGTCATCATTCAGGCTACAAAGCATCTCGGTTTGTTTCAGCTCACGTCTAAGTTTTTTATTTTTACGTGTACAGGCCTGTCTCGACAATTTGGTTTTAGTGGGTTCGTCCTGTGATACAATGACCTCTCCTTTTCGTTTATTATTTGATGTTTGCATTGTAATTGTTGTCTTTGGTAAAAAAAATACGAGGTAAATATTTGTATTCACGAAATATTGCACGTGATATAAAATTATGGGTTGAAAAACGAATAAATTGGATTATATATTGAAAGAAACCCCCTTTATTGGAAAAATTTATACAAAAACTATAGTATGTTATATTCAGCATTGAATTTAAGTCAATCGCGTGTCGCTATTATAATTTAACACTTATAAAACTATCACACATCGCTTTATTTAGTATCGTAACAATAATTTAACAAATAATTAAATTTCTTACTAAATTCGGCACCACAATTATTGAACACGGTAAATTAACAATCGTATATTTCTATATTTGGGATCATTAAAAACTTGTTAGAGGGCTTGTTTTTTGAGCCGGATCTACAAATTTAGAATAGCCATTATGCAGTATATCCTACACGATTTTTTTAAATGCAACTAGATGTGACCCGTCACTTTGTTTCTGGTAGTATTACACAAACTAATGAAACATAATGGGATAGTGCATAAATGAGTAACTATTAATGATAACTACTGTAAAAGGATATACGTGAGCATAAAATAAAAAGGTAAGAAACTTACTCAGAAAGTAACTGGTATAAACATAGTAAATGCATAAAGGCAGTAAAGATGCATGTATATGATAAACGTTAAGTGAATTTAGGGTATATAATAAAATTTTTTTTGATTCATATAAATACGAAATATAAGATATAAGAAGAATTTAAACTTAAGAGATTTACACATAAATTGACCAAAGTACACCCGATTTGTATAATAGGGAATGTGACAGGCATATATGTAATAAGTAAATAGCACCTTAATGTTAGTAAAATTTCTAACAAATATAAAAAGAAATAAAGCGTTCACTATTTACAATTTGATTACTTATACGGGTATATAATATTAAAATATATAGTTTTTAAATAAATATGGTAAGAACAAAAAAGCATAGCTAAAAAGGGGGTTTATTTTTTAATATAGAGGAGATAAATTAAGATAGACTACGGAAAAAGTTATTTGTTCAAAAAGCATATTGATAAAACTTACAAATCAGAATTAGCTAGATCCTCGCAATAGCAATTCTTGTGGCATCAACTACCAATTTTTATTTGGTATTATACCGATATTTTAGTACGATGATTAATACGTAAACAAATAATTAAATTGTTTACTAAATTCGGCACCACAATTATTGGACACAGCAATTTAATCAACAATTGCACGTTTTCTATATTGGGATTATTAACTTATTGAAAGGTATATGGGTAATAATTTTACACGCTACGTATATATTTAAGCCCGATTTACAAATTTAGAATAATCGCTATGAACTTCCTTATTTATGCTATTACAAAACATGTTGATCAAACATCTAGCATCGCATTTTTTTTACTGATTTATTTTGGCCTAAGTCGAAGCTAAAATAGCGATAAAAACTTGACCGGCTTTAATCAATGGCCAGTATTAAAATTTATGCAGTGTTACTCTCCTGCAGAATTAATTCTTATGGTCGATTTATAATGAATATTACGAATAACTAGAAAGCCTTTTCTTATTATATACAATATTGCGATAAGAAAAGGCGAGGAACAAAAATTTTGAGTAAACTCGATTAGATAATTCGAGCACTTTAAGATTATGCATGGTTTGAATAAATTATGAGTTCGGAATCAAAAATTCAGTGCGATACTTGATTTACCATTACAATCGACACATGATACTGTATGTGCAAATGTGGCTAAGGCTGATTTGGTACTATCGTGATGATATTCCTGATCATAACTTGCTCATCGACATATTAGTCTTAATATTTTAATGGTTTGTATAACTAATCAAAAGCATAAAAGCATAATGGCTTGATCATATAGAGTTATAAACAAGCCGTTCCTGGTATTGGTGCTATGATAATTATACACGTAAGATGGAAAAAAATCTAACGGTGGTAAGAGTTGTAATTGTCCTAACGCTACGTAGCGATAGTAATAAAAAATAATTTACCGTTTTGATTGATTTTCGATTTCTGACGGCCTCCAAGTGCCGTCAAAATTTAATTGGAGCGGAAAACAGAATAAACTGTGACCTTGTATTAGAGCCTTTCTCAACGTATAAAAATAGCAATAATAAATATTTGTCGATCTAGTTGCACGAAATTGGGTACATATAAGTTTTGTGATACTTTCATGCAGAATTATTTCTCACAGTCAATTTTTTATTAATAACGACACTTAGGATCTTTTTCTCATTATATATGATACCGCGATAAGACAAGCACGAATAAGATTTAAAAATGCTATAAGGAGAAATAGTATAACATTCTTTATCAGTAGCTTTATCCAAATTCATAAGTCATAGAGAACTCAGAATTTCCAGATCGTCGAGATCGTTGTCTTTTTTACTTAGTAGTACCGACCATTGAATCCAAAAGGGTTTTAATTTACCTAAAAACCAACAAAAAATATATCAGTATCTAGAACTTATACCCGAACGTAGTTTCTTTATTCTGCTTTATTTTGTTATTTACACATAAGTTACTTACTAATCATTTGTTTTTTTTTTGTTAGTTTGTTTTTTAGATCTAGCAAATGGACGGTATAACAATAAGTGGTTTGCCCATAAGGTAAGTTAGCAATAACATTGCTCTCATATATATTTTTTGCCGTGTCGGCTTCTCTGAAAAATTTTTCATATTCGCAATTTATTTCCAAGGTTCGGTTATCATATATTTATACGAGATTTTTTATTTCTAAAGTTAATTTCTACTTACTATAGGTTCTTTATATATTTCTTGCAGAGTCCTCCAAAATGACAATTATTAATCTTAATTGTCTCGTCAGTAGGAGTAGCAGTGAAAATGAAACTTTTACAATTGAGATTTCTAATGACAAAAAGTATGAATTGCTCAAATATATGGTAAAAAAATGCTTATCACTTTTATTTGATTCCATTCCTTCTACTCAAATCACACTTCGTTCATCCGCTAATGGTCCAATTTATAAACCAATGGTTAGAATTTCTAAAAACTTCGCAGATAGCCCAGATGAAAATGGCCTTTATATTTACGTAGACCCCCAAGAAATTAAATTTTTTTAATTTATATTTATATTAAATAGTATTTTTTTTTATTTGTATTCGCACCTATAACAGCGATATTTATATTTTTTTATTTGTATATTGTCGTTCCGGCAATAATTTTTATGAAATAAAGAGAGGGGTTTCATTCCCATCATTTTTTTATTTTTACGCAATTTTTTATTGCGGAACAATGGTTCTTCGAACCTACAATATAATTTGCGATTATTAACTAGTAAAGACTGTTAAGTTTATTAAGCTATGCTATTACGGCTAAAACCCGTTAACTTGTGCCTTAGTGCTATAGAAAAAATCTGCTCTAGAAAGTTTTTAACTTCCAGAGGCAGAAGCAAAGTAGCAAATTAACTTTATTAGATCGAAAAGAACACTTTTTGGATAGTCTGCCCTAGGTGTTCTAGGTGGCCTAGAAAATTTCAGACTTCTTTACTTTTTTATTTTTTTTATCATATACATATTATAAATATACTATATACTAATCATATTTATTACACATCCATATGAGGCAAAGAAAATCGAAACTTTTTTCTAGAACTTTATTTTTTACTAAGGCATCTAAGGCACCTAGGGAAGATAATACAAAAACAAGATAAAATAAGAAAAGAACTCTTTCTTCTATAGCAAACTCTGCCTTAGGAAGTGGTCCAGTAAAATTTCTAATATTTTCCTAGAGCAGAACTTAGCCAACAAATCATGAAAGGAGAGTATCTAAATATACAACTAAAAGTGAAGGTAACTGTGTAATCTATTATTATAAAATATTGGCAGAAGCCTTCATTTTTCAAGATATGCTCTAGGTATGGTACATCAGATATGTATCAGAAAGTGTTGGCAATTCTAATCCTCTAACTAACTCATCACCAAACCAGAACCTTAAAAGTTACTCAAAAGTGCACGGAACCGAAGCACAGAAATTTTTCGCTTAATTTTGGCCAGCACTTTCAGCCAGATCTTTGGGCACAATAACTCGGCAACCAAAAAGTGATTTGAAACTGGCGAACTATTAGAACCTTTCTGGTTTCCCTGCCAGTGTCATTAATAGTTCTAGGTACTATCAGGTTAGCCGTGTTGGATCTCCAAATCACATGTCCTAAAGATCGACTGGAATTATGACATAGTGTCAGCTAAAATTAACTATGAATCTACTGCACCTTTTTTAATACTACTTCAGTATCTAGAAAGGCAACCAAATAGGTGCAAAAAGGTAATTATAGCGTGGAGAAAGATCGTTATGTATTACAGATAATTTATACAAAATTTATTCTAACACGTTATGACAAATTATTTAATTTTTACATTCACATTGCCTATATATGCCAACTACTACTTTTTGCATGTTTTATAATATAGATGTGAATGATGGTTGCATTCATCGCAAACCTTATACCTGTACTTCCAACCTCTAAATATATGTCACTTTTCAAAGTAATTTTGTTTGTTTTTTTTCTGATTTTCATTACTATATATTAACAGAAAAAAATAATATATGTGGCTGATTTTTTTATAGCTGTGATACAAACCTGTAAATAAATTATACATGACAATAATGATAAGCCTCGTAAGAATTTTCCGGTACGTACATCAAACATAATTCGATCATGCAGATTGAGACAAAGTAAAAAAATTCTTAAACGAACGCATTTAAAAATCAAATCACAAATATAACTTTATTAATTTTATAAACCGGTTAAGAAGAAAATAATTATTGAAATAGCGAGTTTAAAGGGAGGAATCACTTAAGCCCTAACCCATAAAATAAGAGTTCCTTCCCGCTACTCCGTATTATCAGCTAAGCTATCATTATTTTTACTATCTACCCACAAACCAATCTGGTCAAGTGTGCTAATATAACTATCTTTTTTCTTTATATTTCTTTCATAAAACCCTTGTACGTTGTCTTTTTAATATTCCCTCCAAGTTCACGAATTTCCATTGCTACTGTTAAACACATCTTTTCTAAGGTAAAATTTTTTTCAGTTTTAATTCGATCAAAAACTTGCTTAAATTGGTTCCAGACAGTAAGGCTAATACCCGTGAATGTTAATTGGCCTGAGCCAGATGAACTTCCGGATGAGCTTCCGGATGAGCTTATATGAGATCGATTTGATGCTTCAGAATGATTAGATACACTTTGTTGGTTGGCTTCGATTGGCTGATTTCTTTTGGTAATTGCGTAATGTTGAATTAATCCATTTTGGAGAGCTTCAATAGAAGCATTAACTGAGGCAAAATTATTATAGCATGCTTCCTCAATATTATTAATTCTTGTGGCCATATCATTGAAAAGTTTCTGTGCCTCAGAGGCTTAGCCAGCATTACGTTAATTGATTTTTTTGATTTCAGCAGTAAGTTTATCATTAAGTTCAGTATTAATTTCAGAAAGGCGTGTAGAAAGCTCATTGGAAATTTTAGTATTAATTTCTGTGGTAAGTTTTTTATAGACATCAGTAATGATTCTTTCGATTTCTACAGTAATAGTTGTATTATTTTTTGCGTTGAGTTCATTAGCGATCTTAGTACCATGTGCAGAGAGATCATCTGTGATTTCATGCTTAATTTTGGTGACACATGTGGAGAGTTCATTGGAAATTTTTTGTTTGAGAAGCATCCACATGGTAACGATCCCCATGAATATTAGTGGACAAACGAACAAAAAACAGCGGTTAAGACTAAACCTGGCATGCTTCCCGAAGAGTTGAACAATGTTAAACTGGACATGATACAGATAGAGCGGTGCATAGTATTTTTATATTTGAGCTTTATTGGCAGATTAAATTAGAGTTTTTTAGATACTAATAATTGATTTTTTTTTATAATATGCAATTCTCTTGTATAAATGCACTAGGAAAAGAGGTTATTTTATACTTTATTTCTACTACACATGAAAATGAGAATTTAACCCAATACAATAACAATTATGTTGCTTTATTATGTATATTCGGCATAATTACATTTTTCATAATTACATTTGCCTACATAAAACAATTATAACGGCCTGGGTCCCGTCCAATAATAACAAATATTTCCCCCCGAATTTGAGGCGCATTTAATAGTGCTTTAAAGAAAATCCATCGATTACCAGTTAGAGTTTTATATCAAATTCATATGCAGTAATAAAGTTGAAGTTATCACTGAGAAATATACTATTTATTGCTAAGATCATACAAGATCTGGAAAATTGCACGCGTTTTTTTGTATAACTATGTCATTTTAAACCCCAATTCATACCCCATACAAATCTACCAATAATCCATAATGGAATTTTATTATGTAGAATAGATGATGCTATAGTGCCCGTTACATTTTGTGGGATCAGATGTGTAAATCGCTAGCGTAATTTCCATTTTCGTCCTATTCTAACATCAAAGATATCAGATTGACTTGCGTAATGCTAATTTAAAAAGATTTGTAATATGTGTACTATGCCAGAACTTTCCGGAAAAAAGTTGCCAGATTAATTATTCATTGATCTATTCACCATAGATTTGAAAAAATACATAACCCGCTACATAACACAGGACGCAGTTAAATCACATAACCTCATCTGCGGGACGAGAGAAGCTAAATAACCTAAATTGAAGATAAGGTATTTAGATATATTATCGTTATAGAACAAACTTATTCTGACACTAGTGCTGGTAATAAAATTGAGGTACACGAATACTTGGAGGCTTTGGGATTATTAGATAATGATGTCGTGCCCGTCAACATGGATAATAACGTCAATAGCGAATCTGATATCGACGAAGAAGATAGCGATGATGAAGATAGTGATGACGATCAGAACAATTATTGGGACTGGGACCCTAGGAAAACATATACCGGATAGGATTATCAAAAACGTTTTGGTGAAGATGCTTTGAAAAAACTTTATCAAGCCTGGGAAGCTCGTCAACGTTTTATCCTTCTTAGGCTATTTACTATGCGCCTTCCTAATTTATCTGAGCAAGCAAAAAATGGATTATTTGTTGTGTTTTCTAGATCTAATTCATTTGGAGTATTAGAACACAATGCATTATTGAATGCTCTAGCTCATCCTGTGAAAGGTTTAAATCTTTTCGAATACGATAAACTCGGGTTTGATTTAATAAACAATGCAAAATTGTAACCAAGCTTCTTGTGTTTTTAAATTATTGATATAGTTTAAACCATATTTAGTTAACACGGATCAAGCATAATTATTTTTTATCCATTCCTCAAATTTTCAAGTTTATTAGCATTTTGATAGTACCGATCTTGAGCATGTTTCATTAATGTGCCACCTGGTTGATAAAGCCACTCAATTACTGTGTACTAGATTTTTTTAGCCGAATTTATTTGTTTTTTTCTATGAATAATATGCTCGATATGCTCGCTGGATAATAATTGCTAATTGGTTTTTTATATACAAAGTTTTAAAATATGCTATTTGGATTTTAAACTCTTTAAATTTAGAGTTATTGGCTATATATTCATTTCTGGTTATATTATTTTTAATACGGAATACAAAGTTTTTCCAATGATCCTTTATATTAATATCATATCCTGGTATTAATAAACGTCTACATATATATGCAGGCGGATGATACTTCGCAAATCGTAACCAAGCTTCTGGTGTTTTAGATTATTGATATAGTTTAAACCATATTCGGTCAACATGTATCGGGCATTTTCCCATTCTTTAAAAATATCTGGATTATTGAACATGTTTATATTTTGATTTTATTAACTAAGGCTTTTATTTAATAAGTATGAGCTGGACTAATTGATTTACTAGCAATCGTGAATAATTAGTAAAGAAAAGGGGAGTACACGTCACTCTGGTTATACCGACATCTGGATATAACGACATCATAGTAAAATATTTCTATACCGACATTTTTTCTCAAAAATTTAATATAAAATGTTAGTATAACTCTCTGTATTGACATTTTGAATTTTTTTACTAATGAACCAAAAATATCAATATAACCAGAGTAACGTGTATACACCCTTTTTTTTCTCTCAAGCTCGAAAAAAGATCTATCTGGGTTACCAATATATCTGGCTTCGAGTGATTTAATCACGAGAAGAGAATATAATAGCAATTCAGGAAGAACTTGGTATTAGGGCTCCGAAGTCCGGGTCCAGTCCGGTCCGGGTCCGGCTGGACCCAGACTCGAACCCGGACTCAAACCATAAATTTTGGAAATTTCGAACCTGGACTCGGACCCGAACCTAAAGTACCGAACCCGAACCAGACTCAAACATGATTATAGGTTCAGTCCGGGTCCGGTTCGAAGTTCGCGAACCTGTCCGGGTCCGGGATTAGCAGTAAAAAAAAAAAAAAAAAAAGATAAAAAATTTCTTATGCTAATCTGATCCGTAATATGGCATAGATTATAAATATATGCAGTACAAAATGTAAAAAAAACTAAAAAAAAAAAAAAAAACTGTACTGATTTTTAATTTGTTTAATTGTTGTTACGATTTTACGATTTTTAATATAACTTGCCGATCATTATTATAATCTTATTGAAGTTAGTGCTCATACCTGAATAACTCTTTATCCGAAAGTTTGTAACCTTTAACAAAATCTAATAACCGGATCCTATTCAAATAAAAGAATAATGGTTATATCCGGAATATTCATATTATAATGCATCAATCAAATAAAGTAACTCTATATATGTTAATATAAAAAATGATTTATGCATGAAGTTGTACAGTACTTTGTACATTTTATTCTAACTTACGTATTCGTCAGGTGTTATTAGTGGCCAGACAAAGAAGATCTAGATGTATTTCGGAAATAAATAAGAGTTTAAAAATCTTATTTGTGTATCAAAATTTTGAAATCAGAAAATGAAATGGGAGTATTTAAAGACTCCCATTTGTCGAAATTATGCCAATCAACAAACTATTTTTTTTAACGTAGAATACAGTTTGTTTGCATAGTTTTGTTCTAATTCAGTACTTCTGTACTTTTCTTGTACAATGCTTGTTTTCCATATTTGGGGTTTTCCTTTTTTTTATATATTATTTTAATTAAAATAAACAAAAATTTTCCTTAGTTACCGTGAAAATACTTGATCAAAGATCAACCTGTCTTTGTCTGCATACTCTCCTTTAGAATCAGATCACACCAAATTAGCCTAAAAAATTCTTTACATTTTTATATACTCTATTTAAATTTACTATTTCGAATTCGTAAACCATTACTAGAGTACTGCCCATTTTACTTATTTGCGCGGGTAATACAAAATAAAAAAGGGAATTCGATTTAGTAAATAAACTAAGTGCGTAAGATAAAAATTTAGGGTTAGGGTCTTAACGTTAGAGGCTATAGAGTTAGAGTGATGCTTAATATAAGTAAACTTTCATTTCTGTCATTTTTAATTAGTGCACCAAGATCGATTTAAACATTAGTTTTTGCGTATTTTCGCTTTTTTCTTCTTTTACACGTGTTCGAATTCTTTGTTGGGCTGATCTGGAATAGGCAAAATTTGCACTCTCCGATTGGCTATATTTCCTCTCCAGGAGCTTGTGTTACCCGCGCAAATAATTGGATGCGAGTACTGCCCACCCACCCACCTTGCAAACTTATGTTTTATTTATACTTTTTTTGATGAAATTTCTTGTTACACATTCTAGTAGGTCTCGATTTCAGATTAACGGATCTGCACTGATTTTTTTTAAAAAGATCGATTCCCGAACATGGCAGCAGTGTATTTAAAACTTCACTGACACGAATGGCTTATGTCTATTTATGATATAAAAATTACATGTTTTATCTACTTTATCCGTATTAATGTTAATCTTTATATTATCTGTATTTAAGCCTCAAATAATATTTTTATTTGTTAAAAAAAAAATAAAGATTAAGTGGTAATCCACAGTTAAAGGGTCAAAATTTCATAGTAAAAATCGGTGCAGTTTTACTAAATGCCTTATATGGAAGTGGAATGCTGCACATTTCTGATCATAATAAAAAACCCTATAGCAAACAATCAATAAATACTCATATCGCATCATATACTAATGCAATTTTAATGATTTAACTATCATTAGAATCAGAAAAGTTGGTTCTGCAAAGTTTAATTAGAAATTATAAAGCTTTGCTTAGTAAAAAAATACTTTTATATGTAGAAAAGCCCCATTCGCACACTATAGAAATTTACTATTAAATGTCCACCGTGATTTATTATAAAATGTCGATCATTTTATACCCTTTATCTGCGATCTTCCACTTAAAATTTTTTTCTTATTTATTAATACGTTACAATTTATTAACCTTATAATAAAACCGTAACAAGCAATCTAATACAGTTTTCAACTTGCGCTATTCTTATTATATTCCGTACTGTGTAAAGTATATAACAGGAAAATAAAATAAGTGCTTACTGTACAAGTATGTATTTATATATATAATATAATAATAATTATTACAGTATATACTTATAAAAAACTGAAAAGCTAGTATAAGTTTAAAGTATAATTTATTTATATCGACCTAATAAATAATATAATAAACAAACAAAATATTAAAATCATGTTCTTATTTAAAATGCATTAAATTTATTATTTATACAAGTTTTATACCGTGTGATGCTAGTACCTATATAAAATTTTGATGGGATAAAATGCGCATGATTCGGAAACATGTGAATTAATGTGCATTCACACGCATGATTGGGAAATCATGCGCATGCATGAAACCCATCTTTAGACCCGGGTGATACTTACCCAGGACAGAACACTATGTGTGTTGAATTGGGTTTCAGACTTTCGGACCAGACTCAAACTTTTCAGACCGGGCTCAAACCAGACTCGAACCAAGCAAAAGTTTGATATTCGAACTCGGACCGGACTGAGTTTTAAAATAGTTTGAGTCTAGTTCGAAATTCGAACCGGACTCGGACTTACCTAAAGTCCGGCCTCAGTCTGGGTCCGTTGGAGCCCTACTTGGTATTATGTATATTCTAATCAAGAAAGGGCAAAAGAAGCTGATGAAAATGCAAGGGCATATCTCCGAAAGTTTGAGGAATTTCATGGTCCCCTAGAAGATAATCCAGGTGTAGTATTAGAGAAATATAGCGAAATAGGGGTAAAGAAAATTAGGTTTACTGGAGAGGGACTTCTGCTAATTCCAAATCTTACTCCTCAACAATTGCATGAAGTTTCCGTAAAAAATTCAGCTAGCACCAATCATTCCCCATGTTTAGAACAAGTTAGCTAATTTATAGTCAACAGGAGTACAATGCCAGCAAAAATTCTTCCGAACTAATGATCATAGCTCCTGACCGATCGATCTAGTGAATAATTAGCGAAGAAAACGAGTATACACTTTATAGATTTTTTATTTTCTAATTTATAAGAAAAAAAACTTGGAATAGTACGTTACTAATTACTGCTTCGAACTAGTTAAATAAAGACTAATTAAATTAAATTCCTTTTAGGTTTTGCTTTCTTGACCTTCTTTGGTCGCGCCCTTCTTTGTTGCTTATAAGGAACTGCCTTTCGCTCTCTTACCGTCTCAACCGAATCAGATTCTTCAGATGAATCGGATAAATCAGAGGAACTCTTACCTTTTTCATTAATGAGCATAGGAACTATTTCATGTATTAAGTCAACCACATTGCTTTTGTCCACACAATTATCTAAATCTTCTAATTCAGTCTCTAGGGATGCCACATTTCTCTCCAATTTTTTACCGTCTTTTCTAGTCCAAATATCCGAGCTACTAATTTTCCATATCTGATAATTTCCTGCTCGCCAGGTGCACTATCGTGCTTGTTGGATGAATGCTTTTCAGTTATTTCTATTCTGGTCATTTTCGTATTATTTTATATATGATATATATTGTCTCGAGCGAAAAAATAAAATTAATAATTGATACCTAACCTTCTATATGTAATCAGTTTTCATCGAAGAGCTTGAATGCCTCTACCTGATTATATGGTTCTCCTCTTTTCCGCATATTGACTATAGTATATCTTTTAGATAGGGAAGCATGGTTATCGGGTGAATGCCAAAGGGCTTCACTGGCATAAGTGTTAGCTTTTGACAGATTATAGGGACTATGCACTATGCTTGCAAATACTGATCCTAATTTGCGCAAAGAGCTAGGAACTAGTGGTTTGTGACTTTCTGTTTCAGGAATAAATTTGTTCTTTTTCAGAAATGTACTTAAGTACATAGATCCAAGCTTTCTAGAATCTCTTAACTGTCCAGAAGAAATTGCTTCCTGAATCCATGTAAGCAATTCCCTTGCTCGCTTCTCATTTTTTTCTAGTGATCTAAACACCTGAGGAATATCCTGTTGACCTCAGTTTTTTGCATACCCAGTTACACCTCCATTAGATATGCGCAAGTTTTTAATTTCAGCTAGGCGGATACAGAGCATGATCATTACATCAGCTAGGGCCTGTTTGTCAGGTATATTAGATACATCGTACAAATTTAGCCTTTCTGTAACCGATTCTAATAAAAAGTGGTCTGGAAAATCAATTCCTTCATCTTCGCATTGATCGCTACGCTCCTTTTGGATTTTATTAGATAATCTGGTTACTTCTGGATTAAATGTAGCAGAAATAATTTTTTCTGGGGCATTGAGGGTTCGCAATTCTCTTCGAAGCCTAGAGAGACGGGATAAGCCAACAACGGAGTCAGAGGCTATTTCAATTAAGGATCTAGATATTGCTTTTACATCTTTTTCACTAAGTTTATCTTGTACAATACGCTGAGCCATTTCTTTAATAGTCTCCTAAATACAAGTACTATTGGATACTTGACATGTATTTACTTCCTTAGCTTCTAACCCTGATCCCTCTGGGACCGGCGCTTGACTTTTGCATCGTCCAACTCTCTGCAGAGGAATTAATGCAAATACTTGCTCTTTGCTAAATTTATATACATTTAGAAACAATTACGAGCCTGACGCCTTTTGTCTTTATCATCTGTTAAGAGCTCAAGTATTTCTGGCACATATTGGCTATGCTCTTCTAGACTCATCTCATTGGTGAGTTTGTGGTCTGTGACGAACTTGGTTGTAATAGCAGACATGGTGTGGTAAGTAGAATATAGGGTGTATTGGATTAATCAGTAGTATTCAGATTATATATTCTAGGAAAAAAGTTCAATTCGAAAAATTTTCTCAGAGCTATGCTTCTTCGGAAAGGGATAATATCAGAGATGGCTTTCTAGTTTGTTAAGGAAGCGAAAAAATAATGATATAACTTATATGGGGTCTCTATGAGACCACTTACTCTGACCAGAAATAGGTTTTATATCAATTTGAAACTTGCGAGGGAAAACTTCTGAATTAACTGCTGGAAGTGAGTAAAAAAATATTTTTTAAATATGAAGCCTTCTTCAGAATTATTATATAAAAAATTGGAAAAAGGCCTCATCTTAAAAGTATGTATCCTGACCAGGTTATGGTATAGTTACATTAATGTTTCATCGGGTAGAAGCTCGCTATAACCATACCGAGTATCCTTTTCATTTTTCTAGTAAATTTCTTTCCTGTTTGATATGAAGGTAATTCAGGAGCGTATCGAAAAAATAATATAACCTACATTCCTGACCAGAAAAATGTTTACATTAATTTAAAATATGCAAGTAGATTAGATAAGTAGAAAACCATAGCCTTGTAATTCAGCTTATGTTAGATAGCAAATAGCAAAGTAAAAATAATAATGTTTTAGAATTTTATATCACCTAGTTGTAAAGAACATAAACTGGCTTCTTATTTACTCTTTACCAAAGGATACCATTCTCCTGGAGTATGCTTATATTTTTTTGCCATTCTTCATCGGTATCAAGCCATGAAGATGTAATTCCCTTTTTCTCAAGATCACAACGAATTATTTCTTCTACTATTAATCTTTCCCGTACTGTCATTTCCATATTTTCACCAGGATTTTCTTCACTTTCTTTTGCAAAACCACACATTCGTGCATCCATTTCCATTTTATAACGAAATGCAATAGAATCGAGCCTGTCTTTTTCTGTAATAGTCACAAAAATGTCTGGATCCTCACCAAGGTCGATTGACCTTTTTCTGAGACACTCTTTACGCTGGGCCCTGCTCATAAGTATGATAGATGGTATTTTATTGATAGGCTTGGAAGAATCAGTTTCTTTAGAAGGCGTATCAGGCACCACTCCACTTTTAAGCTCAATAGGTTTGGGAAGCTTGCTAGTTTCGAGCTGGTCCTTTTGAGACTGCTCAACGATTTTGGCTCAGGTAGGTTAGACTTCTTAGAAGTTTCAGAAGTCCCAGATGTTGAAGCAACTGGTGCTTCAGCTTCTTCTACTACATAGTCGAATAGAGCTTGGGTTAGATTTTTTTGTTTATCTGCTTTCTTATCACTAGGAGGGAGATTCTTTTCTGCCTGAGGCAGGATTATTTTTGGAGGAATAATTTCTGGCACATTGAATATGGGTATGCCTGCTGTCTTATTTTCAGGTAAGTCGGGTTGAGGTGTGTCAGAAAATTCTTCGATATCACCTAGGCCAGATTCACGGAGCTTAGCTATAATTTTGGAACAGTCAAGAATGTACTGATATATTCTTACTCCATTATCTCGTGAACGTGCCCGATCAATGCCGATTTGTGAAAACTTTTTTTCTAAAATGGCACTGTTAAATAGTTTTTCCCCATTCTCTCCACACTATTCAAGATAATTCTGATATAATAAAGTACAGCTTGGTTTTGTTACTTTATCCTCTGACCATAAGGAAATATGATTGATTATAAATCGAATGGGATTAGTAGCTGGTCTCGCATTGTATTTACTTTCATTTTAGTAAAAAGAATTTTTCCTGGTTTGAATTTTGATAAATTACGGCTAAGAAAGTATGACATGACTACTCCTGGTGCATCCGGATGATTTAAAATTTCCCCTAACTGGTCAAAATATGGTATATTATCCCTACAACATGTTGAGACATCAAAACAAACTATACGAAAATCTCCAATATCTATTTTGAGCGGAGCATCCTGATTTGATTGCTTGTAACCATATACTCAGCAAAATCATTTGATCGCTTAAGTTCGAGACCCTTTCGCTCTATAGATACTTTTCCTTCCATTATGAGAGATTTAAGATGTCCATTAAATCTATGCCAATCACTATTAGACATACCTGTTTCATTCATGATAATAAGTTTTCGAGCCTGGATGGCGCTATTAAAATGGCCAAGAATTTTTTCTAAATCTGATGTTGCATAATGAAGATGTTGTCCCAAGACTTTGTCACCAATAAAATCAGTAATAATATTTTTTTCACACTGTTGTAGTGTGGATTTTAGTACTAAGATTGTTCGAGGCTTCTTCTGTGGTTTCTGTACTAAATATGCCCACCAGTTCCAGATATACTTATTGAGTTCTTCATTTCTATCACAAATTACGTTTAATACATGCCAGAGAATCGGATCCATAATTTCTTTATTAATTTTTGGCGCTGGTTTAGCCAAAAATCCTAGGAAAAGGTTAAAGAAATCTGAATTTGGTTGAGGAATGTTTATGGGATATGGAAGGAAATCATAATTTTTATAAACAATTAGACCTTTAATAACTGCCTGGTCTATTAATGATTTTAAATTCACCGACTCACCTCCAAATCTGATTATTTTAATCTCAAACTTGGCAATCTTTAGCTCAGGTCCCATATCAAAATAAAGTCCATTCTCTGAATCTTTATGCTTTAGTATCCATATTGGTATTCATATGGGCTGATTTATAGAATTGCCAATAACTTATGATATACTAATCTATTTTTGAATAATTTTATCACTAAAATGTTGGTCTCGATGAGACGGTTCTAATGAATTCAAAATCATCAAAATCCAATCACAGGATCCCAAAATAATTAAGTTTTGTATAATTTTACTATTAACTTTTACTATGTAGACAATTAATGTATGGATTGGTTTTACTATGTAGACAATCAATGTATGGATTGGTTTTCATATATGAAAACCAATCCATACGTTGATTGTCTACATAGTAAAAGTTAATTTAAAATTATACAAAATCTTAATTATCTTGGGATCCTGTGATTGGATTTTGATGGTTTTGGATTCATTAGAACTGTCTCATTGAGACCAACATTTTGGTAATAAAATTATTCAAAAATAGATTAGTATATCAAAAGTTATTGGCAATTCCAAAAATCAGCCCATATGTTTCTTTTGAATGTAGGCAACTGTTGTTTGGATTGCTTCATAAACTTCAGTGCAGGAGAATTTCTTACCTGAAGTACACATATGTATTAAGTCCCACGATACAAAATGATCATTCAGGTTTAAAATTTTGGATTGATCTAATTTTACTGGAGTCAGAAGGTTTTTTTCTCGGCTTAAGGCAGTCTCACTAAGAGCAAGCTTTATTGAAGGCTTTTTCGCTCCTGGTGGCGTTTCCTGGTCCGCATAGTAGCAGTGAAAACTATCCCTTAAACCATATTCCAGGCAAATTTGCCTGGAATTTTTAGAAATATTTACAATTTTTTAAATAAAATAAAATTTTATTAAGAATATAGGGTATACTTTATTTATAGAATATTTTCTTTAAAATATATTTTATAAACTTTATTATGAAAATTTTTTAAAGTTATTAATAATCTTTAAAGTAATAAAAGTTTAAAGTTTTTATTTTAAAATTTTTACTATAAAATTTTTCTTTAGATTTTCTTAAATTTTATATGTTCCCGTCTATAAAAAAAATTTTTACTTCTAATACAAGTCTTAATTTTTACAAGTAAATCACAAATGTTGCAATAATAAAAGTTGTAATCCTTTTTATAAACTACAATATATATTAAAAACAAGAGGCTAGAGATAATATTTATAGAGTTCGCCAAGAATTAGTAAATAATTTTTTTGGCTAAAATTTTTTTCAAAATTTGTCTATTTTTAGCTTATAAACAACTTAAACTTTTTTTCTTATAATATAAAATTAAATACTACTATAATATAATCTTTATTTTTAAATATTATCAAAAAAAATTTTAATTAAATATTTTAAATTTTAAAAAAAGTAGATCATAAGTATATTTATAGCAATTTTCCAGGCAAATTTGCCTGGAATTGCTTATAGTTTAAGGGATAGAATTTTTATTTTGAATAATATAGGCATTATCACTTGTGTGCTCCTATTCACACAATGAACAATGCGATGGGCTTATACGTTTGAGAGGAAAGGCATTGGAAAATGATTCTGATGGAAGTGAGAGGTTAAAACCTTCAATACTGGCCTTTTTAAGCAATTTTTCTACCAGTTCGAGTTCGGCTTCAGTAATAGTTTCTGTTTTTGACTTTGCCAGCATTGTTGAAACACCCAATAGAGGACTATTGATGGCTTCTGATTTATCATTTGCGGGCGAATCATGAAGTCAAAAATGGTTCCATCTTTGGGGTGCATTGCTTTTTTTACACGAATATGCTTTTTTGTTTTTTCATTATACTTAGGCGAACCAAGCATTCGCAAGGAAAACGAACGTTTATTCGCAATATTATCTATAATACTATTTCACTAAAGAGACACTGGAAGTTTCTTACGGACAAGTTCAGTGAATATTGCAACCTGAGCGATATTTTTAAGCCTCATACCAGTAGTAGAAATGTGGAGGGATATTTTTTTTGCAGCAGTACTACTGGCAATAGTAATACTATTTTTTTTCCACTTTGGGAATATTTTAAGACTAACATCTCTAAAGGCACGATTGAGTGAATCTAGTGTTTCTTTACGCGTAAGCTTAGGTTCGATGCTATCATGCACCTCTCGTGCCAAATCAAAATCTATAATGGGCTGGAGTGGCTCATCCCCATTGTTATAGAATAGGTTTTACTTTTGGTAGAAATTAGTTTAAAAATTAGAACTTAATAAGGAAATCTTGTAATAACTGTATTTAGTAATAGTGATATGCGAAATTGATGTGCAATGACACTCAATGACGCTTAGAGACACTTAACGACGCTTAGCGATGCTTAATGATGCTTAGCAAAGCTTAATGACGCTTAGTGACGCTTAATGACGCTTAGCGACGCTTAACGACGCTTAGCGACGCTTAGCTCAAGAGATATATAAACCCACCTTATTTCCCTTAGTTTTAGACAGATCCAGACATTGTATTTTATATTTACCTTTATATTTATTATCCTCCTCTCTTATTATTAATAAACTCTTGGGATTTCTAAGGAACAGACACCTTGGAATAGCCCTCTTGTTAAATTAATAAACTGTCTATTATCTCTTGTTGTTTTATACCGAACTGCCTCAGAGAAGTGTGTAGTTTCTTACAGACATAAAAGAAACTATACTTCCCTCTTGCACACCGCTTCACGCCCAAAGTAAGGGATCTCAGGAGCCGTGTGATTGTTACTCTATCGGAATTAAAGAAGGCTTCCGGTACTGTAACATTTGGTGCCTTCTGGCGGAAACCTATTTAAATTATTGAATATTATTAAAGAATTTGGAAATCTTATTATTACTTTTGGCAGAAATTTAATTTTTTTTTTTGGCTGTTACTAACCCTCTTGCTGTTGATTGCACTCTTATTATTCTCTTACAACTTACTTGGAATTTTCTTTTTGTTGGATACTAACTATTTACTATATTTAGGAGATTAAAATTTTGTTAACAACTTACTACTAACCTTTTATTTTGGAGGTATTTTATTATTCTTTTATTAGTTTCCTTAAGACTTGGGAACTGCCTTTTCTATATGAATAGAGCGTATGAACTATACTTAGAACAAATTGAAGTACACGAAACAAGTCATCCTTCCTCACTTGCGGTAGACGTTTTGCAAGCCTACCATCCTGATTTATCCTGTACTATCTGTTACCCTGTTGCTAATTTATACCGTCCCTTTCGCCGATTCTGGGGAACGTATCGAGACAATTATTTTGCTACCCAATACTCACAAAAGACAAACGACTCTTACTGTATTTTAGTTGCTGCTACTGATTATAATACTGCTAGAGCTGCTGCTCGAGATATTGTTTTTAGTTGCCGCTATAACAACGACCTATTAGACCCAAAAGAAGTTATTGCTGGTCTACTCCTTGCACATACCCCCTATACTCTTGCACCTACCTTACCTCTTAATTTTGAAGCTACCCTACTTGATCTTCACATTGAGGACCTCTTACCTTCTACACCTGCTTCAACTCGACCAAGGACTGAAAACCTTCTATTCGATTTTCAAAATCAACTAGGAAGAACTGAATTAAATTTTGACGTTTCTCCACCCAGATCTATATTCACCTTAGGACCTGAACAATTAGCTGATACTGGTGTTGGTTCTTCCACTAATACTTATATACCAATCCCTCCAAGCCTTGCACTTCCTTCTTCACCTATCTCAGAAATTCCATATCATTATACTCGAGAAACTACTCCTCCTCCACGAAATCGCCTCTTTCGCTATTTACAACAAACCTTTTCTCCTGCTCGCACAACTGTTCCTCCATCTCCTCTTGTAACTGAATATTACCCAACTGTTAATTTAGATATAAACGTTACCCCACGCCATACACCTCCATTACTTAATACTCCTCCTCTTAACGACCAAAATTTAATTGACCCTCTCGACCATTATATTCAAAACCAAGACGCTACTATTGTTAGAGCTGACTCTCCTCCACAATTCGAGGAAATAAATTTACAACCTCTTGTTGAAGAATTAAACCCTATCTTACCTCCTAACCAACCAGAAAACCTAATGGGTGATCAAGCTTTACAAGATGCTGCGCAAGCAATAACTGATCTTGCCAATGCCCTTGGACAAGGCTCTGAGAAAACTCTTATTACTGTTGCAGATTTTTACGGTGACGGAACCCAAGACCCTGCTGACTGGCTGAAGGAATTTCGAAGAGCCGCTACTGCCAACCGATGGAGTGCTGAACGGAAACTTCAGCTTGCTCCTGTGTACCTTAAAGGTGTTGCTCTAGACTAGTATACTGCTTTAAACCCGGTACCCAATGCTTTTAATGATAACAACAACCAGAACCGAAGTTTCCAGCATCTTTTTAAGACACGTTTCTATACTACTAAGCAAAAGGCCCTTTGGCAAAAACAACTTTTCGAAATTAAGCAAGGACCCACAGAAACGGTGGATGGATATGTCAACCGATTTCGTACATTGCAAACGAAAGTGGACCCAACCGGTGTTTTTCCCGCTGATTTTGTTAAACAACTTTTTATCCAAGGCTTACGTTCTGAGTATGCAGTTAATGTTCAAGCTGCTATACCTAATACCCTGACCGATGCTATTGAAGTAGCCCTCCGCTGGGAAACTGGAAAATTAATGACTACCCCTACTACCAATACCGACCAAGCTATTCAACAACTTACAGACCAAATTGCTAAGCTTAGTATTAATTTAGCCCAGACACAGACCACACCTACCTCTTCTGTTAATTATGCTGACAACCGTGCCCAAACCCCTCGAATGAAAGAGCCTCCTATCTGCTATTATTGTGGACGCACTGGACATTTTATTCGTGATTGCAATAGTAGAAAACAGGACCAACGACAAGGATCCAATTCTCGTCGTAATAATAATAACAATAACCGGAACAGAAATAACAACCAAAATAGGGACCGAAATGGTCGCTCTTCTGATCGCTATTCCAATAACAGAGACCGTTCTCGCAGTCGCAATAATTCTCGTCCTAGAAGCCAATCTAGAGATAATAATTATAGAAGCCGAAATAATGATAACTATCACTCTTACCAAAACTCCTCTAATCGATCTCCTTCGCCTTATCATCGAAGTGTTAATTATCTTACACAAAATCAGACTCAGACACCCTCTCTTACTGCTAGCAAGTGGAAAACGCTACTCAATAATCCATCTATCCGAGGTGCCTTGGCTACCCACCTGTATGAGGAAGCCAAAAATGCCAACCTTGTTCAAACCCCTGCGTATACTACACCTGTCAAATGTAATGTCTCTCTTCAGAATAAACCTTACCAAGCTATTATTGATAGTGGTGCTTCAATCAGCATGATTGCTCACAAGGCAGTCAAGGAACTTGGTTTGACTATTGAAAAGGCCTCTAACAGCCTTATTGTTCCTGCAGTTGGAACTTCCACTCGGCCTTTAGGGATTATAAAAGACCTGCCAATTGAAATTGATCACATTACTATCCCTCTTACTGTAGAAGTAGTAGACACTACTTCTTACTCTCTTCTATTAGGCAATGACTGGAATCAAAAAGTGGAAGCAAATTATAATTGGAAAAATGGTTGTTATACTTTTAAATGGGAAAACAAGAAACATACTATCCCTACTACTTATGAAAGTAACCAACCTCTACCCAGCCAACCCACTGTGACTGCACCAGATGAATTAGACCTTTATGAACCAGAATACTTATACCCTCGAGAAGCTTATACTTTCGATCGAGAAGACTCAGACTAATCTCTTTCACTAGAAGAAAATGAATGGACTACTTATCATTCTTGCCATAGAAACAGAAAAGCTCCTAAACAGCGTGTCTAAAAAATTGTGGTTCTCCTGACCACCTCTTTGCAAATTGTCCTACCAACCAATGTAATCGATGCCAGGAATTTGGCCACATTGCTGTTAAATGCCCTAAACAAGCCCCAAGATGTACCACCTGCCCTACTTGTCATGATTCCAACCACCTATATAGGGACTGCCCCAATAATGTCTGCAGAGGATGCAGTACGTTAGGACATATTGAAGCCTACTTCCTCTTGCCACTTGGAAAAGACAAAATTTGGTTTACCAGTGTGGATGTACTCTTGATCAAGTTGATAGTAATTGTCTATCTAACCATAGCACTCGCCGTACCCATCATTGTTGTCAATGTAGAGTTCCTAACAGACCTGAAGTCCTTAGACTACTTGAAGAGAAACTTGTTTGCCCTGGATTCTATTCTGACTTTCACTGTGCTCTAGACTGAGAAAACCCTAGGAGTATCCATTTCTTCACCCAAGGTGAAGGACGTGGAATGCTTGTTAATTGCAAAGTATGTAATAAAGCAGATACAAGACCTAGAATGTGTCAATTAGACAGTCTTCGGGAAGAATTATGGTTTTGTGAATTAGAACACCTTTATGCATACAAGGCTAGCCGGATATCCAGTATAATCCTAATTATAACATCTGGACTCGAATCAAACGTTATACTGAAACAACAAAGAATGCCGGACACCAATATGAAATGAACCAGACCAGAATTTACCGACTTGCGAAGATTCTCTAGGATGAAAATGACCAGACCATTGCCCAGGCCCTAGAACCTCTAACCTCTGGCTGCATAACTCAACCCTGGAGTTATAAGGAAATGCAACTTATATTGCAAGCTGAATCAGACTTACTATCAGAAAATGATATTGACCCGCTACAAGCAATTTTAGACGAATTCTTCGACACTAGCCACCCAGGCTATGACCAGAAGTATGCCCTCACTGTACTTCGAAGAAACTTTACAGTTCCTGTTGACCTCTGTCAGGAATGTTTACATGTTAAACACCAAGAGGAATTGAATGCAAATCAAGGATATTGTGATGATTGCAAACTTCCAGACCCAGAAATTTACTCTCCACCTGCTGAAGAAACAGTTAAGGAAATCGATGATGGTTCACAGTTTTATCAGCTTCAACAACAAGTACAACAACAGGATCAATTGATAAAACAATTACAAGCAAGAATTGAAACCTTGGAAACTACCAATGCTGCTTTATTATGCTTTTTCCAAGAAGAAGCCCAAAATGCCCACCATCGAGCTAATGCCTTGGATACACTTTGTCAAAATTTTTAGAGAATCCTAGGCAGGATCATAAACTACCTGTCGACCCAGACCAGAACCTTATACCCAAATTTGTAAATATTATTACTCTTGAACATGAAGAATATACCCTATCGACCCAGACTTCTTTAAATATTGGACCACTTAATAAAGAACAAGGCCTAGCTTTTCGGAAATTATTAGAAGAATTTGCAGACCTCTTTGCAAATGATATAACTGAGCTAGGACGAACCAACTTGGTTACTCACCGAATCTATACTGAGGATGTACACCCTATTCGTTCCCGGCCTTATTCTGTACCTCCTAATGAACAAGAATTTATACAAGAAGAAATCCAAAGAATGTTAGAACATAAACTCATTCAACCCTCTGATAGCCCTTGGACCTCACCTGTTGTTCTAGTACGAAAGAAAAATGGCAAATTACGATTCTGTGTAGACTACAGAAAAGTAAATGCTGTTACCAAAAAGGATGCTTACCCTCTGCCTCGTATTGATGAAATGCTTAATGCCCTTACAGGATGCTCTTGGTTCTCTACTCTCGATCTTGCGAGTGGATATTGGCAAGTTGCCATGGACCCCCGTGACAAAGAGAAAACTGCCTTTACTACACGATACGGAATTTATGAATTTAATGTAATGCCTTTTGGTCTTTGCAATGCTCCTGCAACTTTTCAAAGGCTGATGGATCGTGTATATAAAGGAATTGCATGGAAATTTGTAGTTGTGTACTTAGACGATACAATTGTTTATTCGAGAACATTTGATGAACATTTAACCCATTTAAAAAGAGTATTTAATAGAATTAAACAAGCAGGACTCAGACTTAATATAGAAAAGTGTACTTTCTGGATGCACCAACTACCATTTCTTGGACACTTAATCTCTGCTAACGGTATCGCCCCTGACCCTCAAAAAGTAGAAGCTGTCCAACGGATTCAACCTCCTAAAAACCTTACAGCCCTTCGATCTTTCCTTGGACTTGCGGGATACTATCGCCAATTTATTCAAAACTTTTCATCAATCGCTCGCCCTTTGAATTCTCTTCTACAAAAGAATGAACCCTATCACTGGCAAGACAAACAACAAAAAGCTTTTGAAGAATTAAAATCTAGACTCATTACTGCTCCTATATTAGCCTACCCCAATTTTAAAGAGACATTTATACTTGCTACCGATGCTTCTTATAATGGCTTTGGTGCCACACTAAGCCAACTAGATAGGAATGGAAAAGAACACCCGATTGCCTATGCTAGTAAAAGTTTGCGAAAAGAAGAAATGAATTATGCAGCAACTGAACTTGAATGTGCTGCAGTTGTATGGGCCATAGAACATTTTCACAAATATTTAGGCGCTACAAAATTCATCTTAGTTACAGACCACTCAGCATTAAAATGGTTACGTACTGCTGAACCCAAAGGAAGAATTGGAAGATGGATCTTGAAGCTCCAACCATACAATTTTGGAATTATTCATAAACCAGGCCGAATTCATTCGAATGTTGATGCCCTCTCTCGGTTACCGACTCAGACCATTGTACCTAATAAATTATATGAATCTTGACCAATATCATAATCTTTACCACTATTTGGACACAGACCAATTTCCAGATGGATTTACTGACCAAGAACAAAAACGACTAATGACCCAGGCTAAATACTTTGAAGTTAGACATCACCTTCTCTATAAAAAGAATAAAAGGAACCCAGACAGGCCACTTAGAGTTATAAAATGGACAGAAGTTGAACCAGTATTATATATGATGCATAAGCACCCCACTGCTGGACATTTGGGAACTGACGCTATGTATTATAAAATATCTGACCGCTATTATTGGGATCAAATGTATAGAGATATACAAGAATATGTGAAGACTTGTGAGGAATGCCAAAGAAGACAAAAAGGTCATAGGAAAGAACCTTTACACCCTATACAAATAGGAAGAGCTTTCGAACGTGTTGGAATTGACCTTGTAGGCCCTTTGCCTATAACTAAACAAAACAATCGATATATTATTGTCGCTACCGAATACCTGACACGATGGCCAGAAGCTCGTGCTGTTCCAGATGCTAGTGCTAATACACTCGCTCAGTTTATCTTTGAAGAGATAATCTGTAGACATGGAACTCCAAAAATTATCTTATCAGACCAAGGTCGCAATTTTATTAGCGAAACTATTAGAATTCTCTGCGAGAAATTTCTTATCAAGCACAAATTCTCTTCTCCCTACCACCCTCAGACAAATGGGATGGTGGAAAGATTTAATAGAACATTGTGTGAATCACTTGCAAAAGTGAAAGGAGATGATGATTGGGATTTGCATATACCTGCTGTTCTCTTAGCATATAGAACAAAAAGACATGCTACCACAGGATATACTCCCTTTCAACTTATATATGGAAGATATGCTACCTTACCAATCGAAGCACTTTTTCCCGTAGAACCTGTAGAAATTGATGATGAAATAGACTTACAAGGAAGTATTCTCCAACGTGCTTATGATTTAATAGAGAAATTACCAAACTACCAGAATCAGGCCAGACAAAATACCGAACGATCACAGCAAAAACAAAAAGCCCGTTTTGATGCCAATATTCGAACAGAGACATTTGAAATTGGTGATAAAGTGTGGATACAAAGAAAGGAACTAGAAGCCTCTCGCTCAGCCAAATTTGAAGATAAAAGATTTGGACCTTTTCTTATCCATGAGAAATTAGACAATGGTGCTTATAAATTACGGACAATAGAAGGAAAAATTTTACAAAAATACTATAATAGTGATCGTCTTGCTAAATATCACGAGCCACAAACTTGGGAACCAGTAGTTGTTATTGATTCCCCTAGAAATTTCTAGAAGAAATTTGATCTACAAGGGGATGAAACACACAATTTAATTCGTAAAACCTCAAAATGTATTTATACAACTACCCCTTTTGGAATTTTCCCAAAAATGACTACCCCTACATTGCAACCTCAAACCTTGTTAGCCCTCCAATACCTTTTTCAGACATGGAAACAAGATAATGCCGCCCAAAATTATGCATTGTGGATTACATCACAATGTGTATGGTTATGTGATAATAATGATACCACTCAGACTATTGACCTTACTAATGTAATTACTTCTTTTCTTGAGCCAGACTCAAATAATTTTCTGAACACTCTAGAAGACACAGAGCAGTTAGAAATTAATTCACCAGGAGTAAATGACACAGAAGAAATAAACCCAAACTTGGAACTGGAAGACATACAGGAAGAAACATTAACTGTTCCAACTACTAATCCCCAAGAAGACACTCCTGCTCCATTACCTGGGAAATTAACCAAAATTATACAAGATATTATTCAACCTTGTGGACCTCTAACTCAGACATCTATTCCTCTATATACTGGAATAACGTATCAAGAGAAATTGCAGAAAATTCTCAAACGAATTAAAACTCGAACTAGAAACAGACAAGACCAGACTAAGCTGCTCGAAGCTTATTATTATCTTGGTAACCTTATAGACAAGTACCCTGATGCTCATGAAGATATTCAATCAATAATTGAGAAGACTCAAGGAGAAAGAAGAGCCCGAGACACATGGAAGTGTGCCAGACGGATGAAATTGCTTTTCTCTAATCGACCTCTAGAAAATATCTCTCGAACAACCTATATTACTTATACAATGATTACGAGGTTAACTGATGCCGAACTTTCTCAAGTCCTTCCCCAAATTAGAACTCACGGAGTTCGTTCTTAAAGGGGAGAGAAATGTTATAGAATAGGTTTTAATTTTGGTAGAAATTAGTTTGAAAATTAGAACTTAATAAGGAAATTTTGTAATAACTGTATTTAGTAATAGTGATATGCGAAATTGATGTGCAATGACACTCAATGACGCTTAGCGACGCTTAACGACGCTTAGCGACGCTTAATGACGCTTAGCGACGCTTAACGACGCTTAGTGACGCTTAATGACGCTTAGCGACGCTTAACGACGCTTAGCGACGCTTAGCTCAATAGATATATAAACCCACCTTATTTCCCTTAGTTTTAGACAGATCCAGACATTGTATTTTATCTTTACCTTTATATTATTTATCCTCCTCTCTTATTATTAATAAACTCTTGGGATTTCTAAGGAACAGACACCTTGGAATAGCCCTCTTGTTAAATTAATAAACTGTCTATTATCTCTTGTTGTTTTATACCGAACTGCTTTAGAGAAGTGTGTAGTTTCTTAAAGACATAAAAGAAACTATACTTCCCTCTTGCACACCGCTTCACGCCCGAAGTAAGGGATCTCAGGAGCCGTGTGATTGTTACTTTATCGGAATTAAAGAAGGCTTCCGGTACTGTAACACCATCAATGAATTTATGTAAGGAATGGCCTTCACGATCTAAGAGTATGGCTTCTATTTCATCTGCATTGTTTGCACCTAGAAAATGCCTTGGTCTAATACTATCATCACGAATTTTATATAAGCATGCACCTATATCGGAAGCTCTTAACCCACAATAGTATGGGGCGGGGCTGTCCAAATTCTCTGAAAGCTCAAATTGGGTCATGCTTCAGATATGTTATCTAGTATACTGTTTTAGTATAATACCTAGCAAAAAAGTTCAAAATAAAAATAAATAATTATTATAGATATTAAAGTGTTTCCCAAGAATAATATCAAATAGAAGGTGAGTATATTTGCCAGTATTATTCTGATGAAGGGAAGGTTTGTAAGCAGGGAAGCAGACGAGAAGAAGGATGTTATATTCACTGGAAAAGACGCCAGCGATCTCTAAGCAAACAAGATGGATGTAGAAGACCAACGGCCTCTAAATATGGGTTTTGTAATTTGCACGTAAATAAGTGCCATTCGAATGCATATTATTATCAAAAAAAGTTGGATAAGATGTTTCAGAATGGGCAGACACCAGAAGCATTAAAACAAGCTCTCGATAAAATAAAAATATCTGATACAAAAGAGTGCTGGCCTTAGAAAGTTGTCCCTAGAAAAAATGCAAGCAACACTTCCCAGGACATTGAAAGTAAGCCTTTTGGCACTTTTAGAATTCTGGAAAGACTTCTAGATAGGTGTCTCTAGTGTCCCTAGCATCTCTAGAAAAAAATCAAACACCCATACTTTTTTTATTTTTTTTACCCATTGATATACTAATATATATAGCATATCTAATATAATATATCATATATATATAGCATACATATATAGTATATATAACATAGGAAAGTTTCGAATTATTTTTCCTAGACTTTGCTTTTTACTAGGGTTACTAGGGACACTAGGGACAAATAGATAAGAACGAGATGAAAGTCTTTAAAAAGCAAACCTTCTATACCAAAGTTGTCCCTAGAAGTGTCCCCAGTATACATGAGGATGAAAACATTTCGGGTTCTAAAACCCGAAATTAAAATTTGAAGATGAAATTGTTTTTGACCTATTTTACTTGAAAGACGAAATTATTTGATACTTTTTTTAAATAGACGAAATTATAAAGAACATATCTATATAAATTTTATTTGCTCTTCCTTATAAAAAATTTTAATTTTCTCTAATGAAGATGAAATAGTCCTTTTTCAAAAATCAATTTCGGTGGCATCACTAGTCCCCAGTAAATATATACCAAGTTTTTCTAGGGACAACTAGTATTATCGCATCATACCTCCGATTTACTAACCAATTGGAGGTACAGCAAATTTGGTTAATTATGGTCAGCACTATTCCATAATTTTGGCCAGACTTTTGAGCATAATAATTTGGCATCCAAGCTGGCATAAAAGTAATTCAGAACTGGCGAACTAATAGAACCTTTCTGGTTCCCTACCAGGTTTCTACCATGCCATGATAGTTCTAAATACTATCAGGTCACTATTATGGTGCCAAGTTGGATTCTCAAATTACGTGTCCTAAAAATCGGCCAGAATTATGCTATAGTGCCGGGCAAATTTAAACACAGATTTACTGCACTACCTGACACAATATTTTTTTTACCACATTTTGGTATTTGACAGGCAACCAAATAGGTGCAAAAAGGTAAGTATCTCAATATAGAATCTAGCACCCAGACCGGCACAGAGGGCCAGCACCTACAACATAGAACCAGACATCCAAACAGGTATAGAAGGCCAGTACCAACAATATAGAATTTGATGTGTAAATGGATTAGGAACAAGAAGGAAATAGCAGTATTTAGATCACATGCTAGTAGTAAGATTAAATAGTAGGTGGTAGTTAGATCATATGGCGGTAAAATATAAATTACAGAATGAGTTCAAAGAGATAGCTAGAACAAAAAATAGATATCTGATATAGGAAATATATAGATTATATAGTAGTAATTAGATTATATGTTTAGATTATGTAGCATTTATTAGATTATATTATTTAGATCATATAGTGGCACTCAGATTATAGTGCTAGTCAGACTATATAGAGATATCTAGATTATATAATGATATTCAGATTATATAGCGGTATCTAGATTATATAATGATATTCAGTTATATAGTGGTATCTAGATTATATAATCTAACCTAAGTGGGATACCACCTGTAATATAATTATATTACAGGTGGTATCCCACTTTATAAAATAGGCCTATACTGTAATAAATATTATTTCCTTTTGAACAAAAAAAATTTAAATATTAATTATAGGTTATAGGTCATAGAATATTCTAGGATATTTGATTTCAGCATTTATCACAATATGTTATACAAAAAAATTTACCATGCATATCATATGAAAAATAATCTATATATACTCTACTTTTAATAATTATTTAATTAAATTTATAAAATTTTTATTAAATTTAATTAATTAATAATCCATCTGTCAACTAGAGAATAGCGAAATGTGGTATTCTTCTATATAAAATTTTTTTCTTACTAAGTTAATAATATGTGTCCACTAATTGAAAGTTGAAGAGCTCATTGAGACGCATCTAAAGGTAGTTAGATCATCCAAATCAGCCTAGTGGATAGTGAGATATCATCGAAAAATAATTGGCTAACTATATAAAATTCTGTGATGCAAATTACATATGAAAATCACTATAGGTGAAATGTGGCGTGCTTCCATATAAAAGATTTTTACATACTAGTTAATGGTATATTCCACTAATTAAAAGTTGTAGAGCTCGTCGAGACGCATCTAACAGTGGTTAGATCATCAAAATCGGTCTAGTGAATGGCGAGATATCATCAAAAAACGATTGGCTGACTATATAAAGAATTATATAGTTGGACAATTGTTTTTCGATGATATTTCGCCATTCACTGGGCTGATTTGGATGATCTAACCACCATTAGATGAGCTCTACAACTTTCAATTAGTAGACATGTGCCGTTAACTTAGTTAGAAAAAATTTTTAGATGAAAACACGCCACATTTTGCCTATAGTGATTTTTATATGTAATTTGCATCACGGAATTTTATATAGTTGGCCAATCGTTTTCGATGATATCTCGCTATACACTAGGCTGATTCAGATGATCTAACCACTATTAGATACATCTCGACGAGCTCTACAACTTTTAATTAGTGAACACATATCATTAACTTAGTAAGAAAAAAATTCATATGGAAGAACGCCATATTTCACTATTCTCTAGTTGACAGATAGATTTTCAATTAATTATTAAAATATTTGTATTTAGAGTATTACTAACTAATACCTAGAGTAATCTTGTCTAGTTATATAATAATTTAAAATTTTATTATAAAAATTAACTTTATTACTAATTATAAATGCTTGTTATAATTTTACTTATATACAGTCGGCTCTCTCTAATCTGAACCTCTCTAAACTGAACACTATTAATTATCTCTAAACTGAACAAAATCTTCTAGAACATTTATAAATTTTATTATAAAGTTCAGATAAGCCATATATAACTTTTTGAAAACTGAACTTTTTTAAATTTTTACATAGTAAAAAAAAAGCAGTTCTGGCAGTTCGGATTAGAAAAGGTTGACTGTATCTTTTTTAATTTTAATCTAACTCTAATTATAACCCCTAATTGTTTTTTTAAAAAAATCATAATTAAATTATATTGTACTAGGTATAAATTAGTTTATTTATATTATTTATTAATAATTAATATTTTTTTGTAGTATGTAATAGCTGGACTAATGTATTGAATAAGTCAATTTGGGGTTTTCATATTTATATACCAGTTCATTGTGAATACTTATAGAGTCTAAAAGATTTATTAGCTCAAAGTCATTTAGCAAATTTAATTGCTAAAGAAATAAATAAAATAATAGAAATAATTGGTAGTAAAAAGTTTTATGCAGTAGTATTAGATGTGGAATCTAATGTTCAAAATGCAAGAAAAATAATTTCATCAAAATATAAACATATTTTAAATGTTTGCTGCATAGCTCATGCTATAAACTTAATTTCTAAAGATATTTACAATTTACCTTTTGCAAATAAAATTTAACAAAATATAATACACTTGTGGTTTTTTTAAAACAAGTCATTAAGAAAGTAAATCTTTATAAATTTTATTTAAATTATTTATATAACTAATATAATTAATATATTTTAATATAAGTGCAAGATTAAAAGAAGCAAATAGACTTAATATGTATAGTAGAGAATTAAAACAATATGTTAATACAAGATGGTATGGGTCATATTATTTTACTAACAATTACTTCACTGACATAACATTTTAGCGACAAATACTCACCAACAAGTTTATTTTACTAACAGTTTGTTTTACTGAAGTTCATTTCACTAACAAGTTTTTTTTTAAAAAGCACTCTAATTTTAGCCCTAATTTTACCTAACCCTAACAACAATGACCAGAATTACTTTGTCAGTGAAATGAGCTTCAGTAAAATAAACTGTTGATAAAATGAATGTGTTAGTAAATAATTGTCAGTAAAATGTTCTGTTAGTGAAGTGATTGTTGATTAATTGATTGCCACCCAGATGGTATACTATGTATGATTGTGTTAATTCTGTTATTAATCATAAAGAAGCATTAGAAAATGTAAGTACATTTTTATTTTATTTAAAGAATTGCTGTTTATACTACAGATATTTTTGCTATTTATACTATAGTTGTATAGTTATTAAAATATTATGTTGATATTAAAATATTATTAATTAAATTGTTAATATTAAAATATTATTAATTTAATTGTTATTACTTTTTGTACAATTAAAACTATATGATAAATTTTTTAAAATTTTAATTAATAGTGTCTTGATAATTTTGCATCAACTATATAAAAAATTTTATTTAAATTTTACAAATTTGTAGAATTTAAATAAAAAAATTTTATCAAATTTGATATAGTAACTATTAAAATATAATTAAAGTTTTAATACTAATTTTGGCAGTTATTATTTAATATATTAATTAAAATATTTTTTAACTTTAATTAATAATATCTTGCTAACTACTGCATCAAAATGTAAAAAATTTTTTATTTGAATTTTACAGATCTATAGAATTTAAATAATAATTTTTATTAAATTTAAAACTATAGTTGTTAAAATATTTTTATTTAACTTTTCAATATTAATTTTGATATAGTAAATACTATGTGATAGATATTAATTAATAATTTTTTTTATTTCTGTATCAAATTCAATAAAAATTTTTTATTTGAATTCTATTAATCTGCAGAACTTAAATAAAAAATTTTATCAATTTGATATTAATAGTTATCAAGTTAAATTTTGATACCAATTTTGATATAGCTAATATAACTATTTAATTTAGTAGTTTATATTATATTTCTTTTTTTTAAAAAAAAAAGTAAAAAAAAAGGAATATATATAATAAATTTTAATAAAATATTTTAATTAAAAATAATTAGTCTAATATTGTAATCTTTTAATTGACAATTCACGATAGAAGGAGAATTTTAACCGGGGGAGATTTTTATAATAAAATATAATAAAATAGGTTAGTTTTATAAATTTTTTTGAATTTAAATTGCTTATAACTTTTTATTTATCTAACTAATTTTACCGATCTAGCTATCATCAGAATCACAAAAACTAGCTCTACAACTTTTATTAGAAGTCTACAAGATGTTAACTTAATAAAAAATTAACTTTACATAGTCAGAAATGCTGATTTTTGTAATTTATATTAAGTGTTATATATTTTATTAATACAAATTCTCCTTCTTTCGTGATTGTCAATTAAATTTATTTATTTTTTTAAAATTTTAAAATCTTATATCTGGTATTATGTTTATTTGTCAAAATTATATATATATATTTCAAACCTTTTTAAAAAGTAAAAAAAGTGATATTCAAAATAGTAATATAACTATTAAACCAAATTAATTTACTATTTACTTTACTATATAATAGATAGTTTAATAATAGTTTATTAATTACTATATTAAATTTAATAACTTCTTATTATTAAATTCAAATAAAAATTTATTGAATTTAATTTAGTAATTAATGAGATAGTTTTTATAACTATAGTATAAATAGCAAAAATTGGTAGTATAAATAGCTATTTTTTTTATTAATTTTATTAATATTTATATTTTAGAATAAATGCATATCTCGCACCCTGCGATGTGCTTATATATCGCACCCTAATTTGATTGGCTAAATTTGTAGATCGTTATTTTTAAAAAAATAAACAAATTATTGTGAAAATTTTTAGGTTAGGGTTAGTATAGAAGGTTTACTAGGAAATTCTTAAATTTCTTTGCGCTATATGCAAAATTTTGTGCTGAACAAGTTTACTTAGTCGAAGTAAAAAGGTTATCTTAATAAAATTTAAAGATATTCGCAATTTTTCATTTTTTTAACTTGTTTTTTGATGATTTCTCTAAATTTTATTAAGACAATCTTTCCAGTTCGACTAAGTAAACTTGTTCAGCACTAAATTTTGCATATAGGCGCAAAAAATTTTAAGACTTTTCTTAAAATTTCATAGACTAATTCTTAATCTAAAGAATTTTATCAAAAATTGTTTTTTTTTAAAAAAATAATGATCTGCAAATTTAGCCAATCAAATTAGGGTGCGATATACAAGCACATCACATGGGTGCGAAGCATATTAAACTTCTATAATTTATTTTTATATTATAGCTTAAATATAATTCATCTGATATACTTTCATCATCTATTCTTTCAATTTTAAGATCTAATGCATTTTTTGATAATATTCCTATATTATTATATATATTATATTCTGTTAAAAAAGCAATTATGACTTTACAATTACAATCTTGCTCTCTTGCAGATTGTTTTGTGAACTTATTCATCTTGGGGCATCAATTACTAAACTTAATTTTAATAGCAATATATGAATACAGTAAGTACTTACTTTATGTTTTTATTACATACTTTACACAGTACAGAATATTATTATTGTTCCACATCATTTCTGAATTTACGTAAATCCTGAATTGACGTGTTTCTTTCTGATTTTCATCTTGTATGCAGATCATGTAATAAATTACTGATGATAATTACTTATTGTTCCACATCATTTCTGAATTAACATGTGTTCTTTCTCGATTTTCATCTTGTATGCAGATCATGTAATAAATTACTGATAATAATTACTTTGTTCCACATCATTTCTGAATTTAATTCTGAATGAACATTCGTTCTTTCTCGATTTTCATCGATTGTGAAATGCACTGCAATGTAATAAATTACTGATAATAATTATTTATTAATAATTACATTGATTTTTTTTCATTAATATATATAAAGATTATTCTTTTATTGTTTCGTCATTATTTTTTTGTATTGGCGTAACAGAAGAACTTCTCATGCCTAAACAAAATAGGAATAACTTGGGGATGCAAGTTTTTTATGCCGAAAAAATAAATTTTTGTTTAAAAAAATTTAGTAATTATCTTATAGACATGACACCCGACTAGATTCCTGCCGTTGCCAAAAAACAAATGCGGATGTGTTCTACGCAGGGAATGTAAAAATTATTAATTACATTGTTAAATATATATGAATATTAGAACTATTCTTTTAATGTATGAAAAGTTAGCATTTAATATTTAGGCGAGCATATAGTGATTCATTTTTATTCGTTTTTATTTATTTATTTATTTATTTTTCTAATTTTTTTTTGCTTTATTATTGTAGAGTTACTTTATTTGATTTATGCATTAATACTATATATATAAATCAACAATCATATAAATATCTTATCCGGATATAACCGTTATCCTTTTATTTGAATAGGATATAAAACCAGTTATTTAATTTTGTTAAAGGTTACAATCTTTCAGATAAAAAGTTATCCGGGTACGAGCACTGATCTAGGCAAAATTTGAAATTATACACCTTGTGTCATTTTGCGAAATACAGTAAAAGTTAATACAAAATCGTTATTTACGTTCCTGGTTTTAACACGACTGCGTCGTGCAGTTATTAATGTACCATACTGTTGTACTAATTTGATATTAATGTAGATCAGTATGGTACTGATATTCGTAATACCTATACCATACTGATCTGGCATGTCGTACCATACTGATATTCGTAATACCTGGGTGTAAATATTCTTATTCTGTACTGATCATTCATACCAAACTGAACTCTAACCTCTGGGGAAATTACAGCAGATCAGTACGGATTTTAGGGTAGGGAATTTACATAGGTCAGTGTAGTAACCAAAATTTATTTAGTTTGATTAATTTTTGGTAAATCATTTCTGTTTAAAGTTTCAAAAAAATTTACATTGAAAAAATCTGATGCATTTCTACTGAAGCACCCCATATGATTAATTCTGATTAGATTTTTAATTAGGTGCACTTTTTTCCTTAATTAGAAACAAAATTGCATCAAATTTTATTTAAACTATAGGATGCATTTTGTCTAGTGGTTAGGGAAAAAATTGTACCTAAACCAGTGTGAATTCATATGTAAATTCGTATATGAAAGTAACTAAAAATCAGATCATAATAATTACAAACTATTGTTATCACCCTATTCAGAGACCAATATCTATACGTACTACACTGACCTACGTGCGTACGTACGTACTTTCGGTGTAAAATCCCTAATTTGTACCATATCATATTGGGGTGTTCGACATACTATGTAATAAACAATTTTTTTGGAGCCTGGAAAAGTTCCGAAATTCAAATAGAAAAATGCGTGAACTTCGAATTCCTACACTTTTGAATCAGTGCATGTATGCAGATAAAGGCATAATTTTTGGATTCCTCTTGTATGCTCTACAACGATATAGTTCTTTTTTGTTTAATTTAAACCGAAATTAGCTACAAAAAACACTGTTAGTGTTAATAAAAATGAAAAGGTGGCTCTGTATCATTATAGAGAATTCTAAGAGGAATCCAAAAATCATATTTTATCTGTGTAGATGCACTGGTTCAAAAGTAGTAGAAATCCGAAGTTCACATCTACTTCTATCGAACTTCGGAAAATTTTTAGGCACTATTTATGTACACATCTGATATCGCACCCATATATAGGGTCATATTCTGATCTGCTATAATTCTTCCATATCATGTTGGTCTGCTATAATTAATCTCGTAAAAGAAATATCCTCTATACATTTTTGATTACCCATACCTAGAGCTTCGGATTCGTATTCGCTATTCGAATAATATTCGTATTCGATGAATATTCGAATAAAATTTTTTAAATAATTATTCAATGAATAACATAAATATTCGAATAATTGTTTTATTCGAATTATTCGAGTAATATAATTATTCGAATAATTTATTCTTATTCGAATAATTCATTATATTCAATATTCGAATAATATTCAATATAATCATCAAAATGTAATTTTTTTTCTATACTAGTTGTAATCTGTGCTTTTTGCAAATGATATTTAATATATATTTTAGATGAATACGTAGTATACATTTATTTAGCTTCATAGGATATCAACATTAACCAACTTTTAATTGAATTCATTATTAAAATAATTAATTGATGATACTTCCGATCATCCTATCGTCCCACCTTATTACGTTATTACCATATATAGATCGATAAGCTTATCAAAACCATTATTAATAAATTAATTGAAACCATTAATAATAAAATAATAGAAGAGTCTTTTAGACTAAACTAAAAAAAATCTATAGGCACAACATTCGATTTGACTTAATAGTTAGAAGTAGAATTAGTAGAATTGGAATTAACGTTATTATATAAGTGCTAGCTGTTATTATATATATAAATTATAAATAAAGAATCCGTAAGCTCTACCCATACTATACTGATCTTCTGTAACCTCTAATATTAAAAAATTTTGTAAATTTAGTATTATCACATTTTGAGTAGAACCATAATTTGTCAGTAAAATGACCTATCATGTAACCATCTATTTAGGATGATCTATAAAAATATGGCTATAAAAATATGGCAATAGTTGACTACTCTCATATATCTTACACACCACATCAATAACAATAATTCATAAACAAGAACGCTTTTCATTTTATTATCAAAAAAACTTATAGTACATTTGAACAAAAATGTCTAAATTCCAGACAAAAATGGGTTTCTCTATTATGCTTTTCGTGATACTCTTTTTCGTCCTCACAAATGCAGTCAGCAACGGTCTTAAGAGAAGACAGCTTAGCCAAGGATCAAAATGTACAGGTGAAACAGATGATGCAAACTGTGATACTTTTATTTGTCGTGTTAAGGATAAAGACAGTTTCAAATGCCAACTTACTGATACACGAGAAGAGGGAGATAAGTGTTTAATCGATGATGCATGCAAGAGTGGCCTTACTTGTCTTGTGAAACAATGTCAACGCCTTTATACATTTAACCCAACTGCGACTCCGAAACTTTAATAGCAATGTTCAAGGTTATTTATTCCAGCAGCATTTCTCATTTCTGCACACTTAATATAATATATAAATGCCTTATTTATATCCTTTTTAATAGCAATTCCATTTTATATTAATTACTATTTTGGAGTATTGAATAAAAAAATACTTTATACAATCACAGATTTTTTATTACGAGAATATGTTTATTTATAATAGAGTTGTGTTTTTTTTTACAAATTAAATTTTTTGTGTAATTAAATTTCATAAATAAAATTCTATTGATCTTTGATGCTTCAAAAAAATTTTGATTATAATAGAATCCTTGTGAAAATTTTTCTTAAAAAAAGATTTTTGTTAGAACCAACTGATAATATATAAGCTTATATATAGTTTTTCTATATAACGTGATTTTACTTGTCTTATACAGCTTCTGAATATAAATTATAAAATTTGAACACAGATAAATATTATTCTAAGTTGAAGATACTTATAGATATATCAAAAGACTTGGCTCAAATATATGAAGCAGAATATGTTCATGGTGAGCTTCTTAGTAACAATACACTGCAAGTCAATAGAGATATGATACTTTATATTGAAGATTTAGGATTATCTAGAAAGAAGTTTGTAGAGCATTGTCATATTGTGCTAGAAGTGTTAAATATATGGCCTTATACAGTTGTCTCCTCTATAATCATCTCATATATAATTACAACTCCTGTACAATCACATTAAATTTTGAAAGAATTTATTATAAAAAAAACTTCTATTTATATAATTATATTCTTTTATAATCATAGATTATACCTTTTGTTAACAATTCAAATTCATTAATCCTTTTAAAACTACTTACTTATTTCATTATTTCATGATGAAGAACCACTTGCATGTTTAAATAAATTATTAGAAAAAGAAGAGTTTTTTATTTTCTCTGCAATATTCACATAGTTTCTCACAATTTTGCTTCCAATGCATCTTTTTTCTGCTATGACAGTTATCACATACTTCCTTTCTTTCATTTCCAGAATGACAGTTAAAATAGTTTTTAAAAATAATAAGCTGATAAGATTTATTTTGTCAAAATCTGTTTTTCTTTTCAAAATGATTATTTAGATTGATTTTAGAACACAAGAAAAAGCAACAATAACAAAAAAGTTAAAAGAAGTAAAAAAAAAAATACTAAACAAGTTTTCTCAAAAATTCCATGTGTAGTATAGTAGTTAGTAATTCAATACACTTTAAAGAATTCTATAGTATACACAGAATTTTGAGAAATCCTGTTTAGCTTTTTCTTTTATTTCTTTTAACTTTTTTTTTTCTTCTTGTTGCTTTTTCTTGTGTTCTAAAATAAGTATAAATAATCATTTGAAAAGAAAACCATTTTTTGACTAAAAAATCTTATTAGCTTATTATTTTTAAAACCTATTTTAACTGTCATTTCTGGAAATAAAAGAAAAGAAGTATGCTATAACTGTCATAGCAGGAAAAAAGATGCGTTGGAGGCAAACTTGTGAGGAACCATGTGAATATTGTGGAAAAAATAAAAGACTCTTCTTTTTCTAATAATTTATTTAAATTTGCAAGTGATTTTTCATCATAAAATAATAAAATAAGTAAGTAGTTTTAAAAAGATTAATGAATTTGAATTGTCAACAAAAGGTGCAGCAAGTAGTTTATTATAAATGTAATAATAATTAACTTTTTTATATACTTTGTAAATTTGGTAATAATTAATAACTAACAATTTTAGCTTGTAGTTTAAGTGTTAAAAAAATTACTAGTTTTTTATAAAAATAAAAATTACTAAAGAAAAGAAATTTAGTTTAAACAATATAGAAAATCCAAGAAAACAATTAAAGTGAATAAAGCCTTTAGTACTAAATGATTTTATTAACATCCATCTTAAATCATAATAGATTATTTGGTCATAGTTTAAAATAAATTTAAATGTGAATTTTCTGATATTTGTATAAATTATAAATATAAGATCACTGCACTTTTAGTTACAATAATTTATGTGTGTTTATAAATTTTTAGTTAAACTTCTAGTTGAGTTAAATTTGTATTTTTTCATTGAAATTAATTTCTACTATTTTAGTTGAGCTCAACTTTTGCTAGTTGATCTTAATCTGGTTAGTTGAGCTCAACGTTTTACTAATTGTGAATATACAAAAGTTTTTATTCAAAATTGTCTTGTTTCATAATGCAAAAAAGTTATATTGCTATTAAATTACATTTTCCATAGTTTTTGTATAAGAGCTCTAATTATAGTACAAAAATTAACCATTTAGATGAAAGTAGATTTATAAAAGAAACAAATTTCTTTGTTTATACAAAAGCATTCTTCTAAAATGTAAGTTGCACTAATAAATACTTTGTTTTACTATTTAGACAAAAAACTGATATAGCATTCATTTGAAATATATTATATACTAGTGTATTTAAACTTATTTAAATTTTTACTACTTTTAATTATAATTTAATATTTAGTTTCTTATCTATTGTATAGATTATTTTTTTAACTTATCATCTTATTGAAGAATTGTATTTATTCAGTTATTTATTTTTTTTGTTCAAAGTAATTCTTTTTGAATTGCTTGCTTTATACTATATTACTATAAAATAGTGCACCTGCATAGTATTTTGATTACTTGTGCAGTATTTCGAGTACACACATGTGCACTAATTTGAAATCAAACTAGATTTTATGCACAAAAGAGATTTTTGAAATAGCACCCACATGCATTATATAAATATCTATTTGAAAATCAATCTTTTTAAATAGAAAATACATAACTTAGCAGCAAATATTTTCTAAATTATATATCTTTAATTTGTTATTCAGGTATGTATATTAAACAAGTAGTTATCCTGTACAGTACTAAAAATCTAACCTTAATTTATATAAATAGTATAGAAGAACAATTAACATCATGTTTAATGCCTACTTTTAGCATACTGTACATATGAACTTCTACTTGATGATACTAAAATAATGCTAATTTGCTATTTTAATATTTATTTTTTATTAGCCCATTATTATTTTAATTTTTATTTATTTTTTATTTAACATTTTTATTCTAATTTTTAATTAATTTTTTACTTATCGATATTGAATTTATTTATTTATATGCTTCATGATCTCAGTATGTATTAATTGACTCTATTTGATGCATATAGTAATAGTTTGATTTATATTATTTACTATAAAAATTTGATGATAAAATGGTTAGCATTGTAACAAAAGGAAAGATAAGATGGTGCTAAGAATTTTTACTGTTGTTCAATACAATTAAAGTTATAAAAATATATTCATTTATACAGTACTGTATACTATACAAGGTGTATACTATTTGAAGTCAAGTATACTATTTTTAGGGAATGAAAATTTTTGAACTAATGCTCATGTGTACATTCCACAGTAATATAGTAACTTTAATAAAAATTTTATAATTAATTGATGATCCGTCACTTAACAGAAGAATTTTCTATATTAGGATATGATGCAAATCACATATGACAAGGCTTGAATCAAAGTTTTTGGGTTATAAGTAAAGTATAAAATTTTTCAAACCAAATATAGCATTAAAGTAGTACAAATGATAAAGCAAAACCAAAGCTTTTAATTACAGTAGTTTTATTATAAATTTTTATAATGTAAAAATTTTAATATAACTATAGTAGAATTCATCTAAAGCCAACATATTTTATATATAGGTGCCAATTTTTTAGCTATAGTGTAACCTAATTATCCAATAAAAATGCTGAATAACTTAATACAATTTTAAAATTAATTAATAACATTTAAATTTTTGTTAATAAATTCAAATTTTGTTATGTTTTTTTATATATAAATGCCAAAATTTTTGAATCATATATAAATTTAAATTAATAATGGCTTAAAAATAAAAAATATTTAAAAAATTTATTGATAATTTAATAATTTATACAATAAGCTATTAAATTATCAAAAAATTTTTAAAATATCTTTTGATTTTAAAGAGATAACAATTTAAAAATTTTTATAATTAAAAGGTGATGGCTTTAGATGAATTCCACTATATGACTATATAAAGGTTTAAATTTTTTTCCTTATTCCTCCTGCCATAACTATATTGTCTGGCTGTGATACCAGTACATTACGCATTTACTGTGGCCAACACTTGGGGTCAGGTCATTACCATTAAACCCCTACAATGTTCTGGGTCCCTTCTTCCGCGGTGTTTCAGTTTCTGATATCCTTTTCTGTAGCTAGTACGATGACTCTGATGACTTTGCTCGCCTATGGCTTAGAGTGCACCGGCTTATCGTTCAACTTCCACTCGGAGACTAGTAACTTTCTACCTTCTTCTCTATTGGTATTACCGCCCTGCCTATAACTGGAAAGCAGCACCACAAGTTCATGCAGTATCTTGTAATTAGACTTCAGCTCATATTACGTCTTGTGACTTTGGTTATTCCAAATCGATGTTCTGACTATCAAATTCAAATTACTGCAAAGCGGACTTGAACTGGCAACCTTGCGATTCACAACGTCAGAGCATAACCACTATGTTATCGACCCAGAGGTTTTATAGAAGTTTAAATTATAATTATATTTAATTCGTAATTTGTATAACAATTGGAGACTATATGAAGTAAAAATCAGGAGAAATTACTATTGCTTTTTACAAGTCTTAAGAATCTGGTATTCCCACTATGATAATAAATTTTTTTTACTATGCTAACCACTTTCCTACTTCTGATACAAGTTGTAGAGACAGTTGTTACAATCATAATAGTGGTAAAATCACTAAAACTAACCTAGTGAGTCCTGAGATATTGTAAAAAAACATTTCACAGGCTTATAAAATTTCTATATAAATAATGCATAGAAATTTTATATAGTTGGAAAACATTTTTGACAATATCTTAGGCCCACCAAATAAATTTTGGAGATCTTACTACTATTATAATCATAGCAACTGTTTCTACAACTTTTGTTAGAAGTAGAAAAGTGGTTAGTATAATAAAAAAATTCATTATCGCAGTGGAAATACTAGATTCCTGAGACTTGTAAAAATATTAAGTGATTTTATCCCCGATTTTTACTATATATGGTCTCTAATTGTTATACAAATCATGAATTAACATAATTACTATATTAATATATAACAAACTTGGTGTTTTTAGAAAGATTAAACTATATTTGTTCTTTAATTTTGTTGTATTAGTTCAATTAAATATACTTATATAAATTAACCTTTTTTATTGTACTTAAAAGGCATTAGATTGATCAAAAAATTTCATCTTAGCCAATTTATTAATCATTTTTTTTTACTTAAGATATTTAAATTTTAATTAATGATTCACTAGTCACCTGAAGAAAATAATCTACATACAATCGCCTCTCTCTAATCTGAACTTCTCTAAACTGAACACTATTAAACTCTTTCTAAACTGAACAAATCTCTTAGAATATTTGTAAATTTTATTATAAAGGTTGGATAAGCTATATATAACTTTTTGAAAACTGAACTTTTCTATATTTTTACATAGTAAATAAATTAGTCCCAGCAGTTTAGATTAGAGAAAGTTAACTATATACTAAATAAAAATGACGCAAATTATATAATAAAAATCTTAATATAGAAATGTACAGATTTTTATATATAAAGTATGTATTATATATAAAAAATTTTTCGTGATAACACTATACCCTTTTAAATTAAACATAGAAAATTTTTTTTACATGCCAGATACATGCATACATACATACATATAGTATAATTTCAGATATAAATTCAGAGCTTCGTTATATTCGAGAATATACTGTATATGTAATTATTTTTCTTTTATTAATTTAATCCTATCATCAGCAAATTTTATATATAGATATATATCGATTACTAACTGGTAAGATATATATCGATACTTATCACCCCTGCTGATTACTATCGATAATGATTGTAATCGATAGTAATCAATATATATTGATATTAATCGATATATATCTGATATGATATCAATTAATAATTATTATATTCACATAATTATGCTTTTTGAGCATTTTATAGTTTTCACAAGTTTTGCAAGTTTTCGCAATTTAATTATAATTTTTTTTATTTATTATTATTACATAATATTTTAATTTATTAAATATACAATATTCACAAGTTTTCGCTATTTAATATAAAATTTTATTTTTTTATTATATATTATATTTTAAATATTACGTGTCGAGGATGATGCTGAAATCAGATGATGCTGAAATTTGGGGTATCGATTTGAAACTATAAGCTCTACTAAAATTCAATATACACTTTAAATATCAAATCTATGCCCAAACCTTACCCTAACCTTATAAGACTAAAACGAAAAAAACACCTCAAAAAAATCTTAAAATTTCATATTAAAATAAATTGAAATTTCAGGATCATCTGATTTTAGCATCATCCCTGACATTACTTATATTATATATTATTATAAAAAAAATGACAAAAAAAAAATAAATCCAAAAAAAACGAAACCAAAAAAAATTAAAAAAATGAAAACAAAACAACTAAACTATTATATTCTTTATATTCGCTCATATTTTGCTTATATTCGTTTATATTCGCTTATATTCGCTACTTCTTGCAAAGTGCCAGAAAGTTAGGTTGTTTTCTTGCAAAGTTCTGAAAGAAGTAAAAATAAATAAAATAAAATAAAATAAAAAAAATAAGTAAAAAAACAAACAAAAAACAAAAAACAAATCCGAAAAAATAACAAAAAAAACTATTATATTTCGCTCATATTCACTTATATTCATTTATATTCAAGACTTTTTGCAAAGTACTAGAGATGTTAGAATTGGTGTTTTTGTAAAGTGCCGGAAAGTCAATTCGTTTTCTTGCAAAGTTTTGAAAGAGGTAAAGGATAAATAAAATAAAATAAAGTTAAAAAAATAAGTAAAAAAAAAAAGAAAACAAACAAAAAACAAAAATGTAAACAAACTAAATAAAAAAATAAAACAAAGCCCTAAATCTCCATTTCGAGTTCGTGTTTTTGCAATTTAGAAATTGTCGAAGGTTTTTGCAAAGTGCCAGAATAAAATAAATTAATAAAAATAAAAAAAAAACAATAACAAAAAACATGAAACAAAAAAATAAATAAAATGAAATCTTGCAAAATCTTGCAAAAACTTGCAAAAACTTGCGTTCTTGAACTTTCAAAATTGCTAGAGAAAGTAGTTGTGTGTTCTTGTAAAGTGTCGAAAAGCTGAGTTAACTTGTGCTAAGTACCAAAAAGTCACTGGATTTCTTGCAAAATGCTAGTAGTAAAGTGTAAAAATAAAATAAAAAAAATTAAAAAATAAAAAAAAAATATAAATAAAAAAACAAAACAAAACTAAATGAAACAAAACGAAACTAAATAAAACTAAATGAAACCAAAAAAAAAACAAAAGAAAAACGAAGAAACAATGTAAAATTGATAGAAGATCTAAATTATAAACAAAAAAAATAAATAAAGATCTAATCAGATTTTGTAGTACAAATTATCAAAAATCATCAAAACATTTCAAAATATTAGTAAAACGCGTCATTGATATGATACAGGTTGCAGATCATTTTAAAATATTTTAAAAGTATTTGAAATATTAAAAAAAAAAGAAAGAGAAAAAAAAGAAAGAGAAAAAAAAAATGAGAGAAAAAAAAAGAGAGAGAAAAAAAGAGAGGGGGTAAAGGGAGGGAAGATAAAAATAGGTCGAAACAGCCTTATTTTTTTTTTTTTAAGTTTTTTCATATACAACGTGGAATATATTTTTATGATCCTTGGTAGCTTATGGATCAAATGGGCTTAAGAGATTTTGAACTTTTTTTTTTTTACCCAGTGATTTGGGTTAAAATTCGTGACGCAGTCAAAACACTAAGTAATCAAATAATTATGATTATAATTGATTTATAGATATATAACGATTTAATATAAAAAATGATATATATCGATTATAAATATATATTGATTTTTATTCAATTAATTGATATATAACAAGATTATGATATATATCGATTTTTATCCAATTAATCAATATATAACGAAAGGGTGTGGCGACTTAGAGAAGTTGGTAAGTTGTCACCTCCAAGTGGCAGGTCTAGAGTTCAAATCTCACTGGCGACATTTTGAAAAATAGACCTGTGTTCTGGTAACTGTGTCTTGTCGATCAGTTGGGTACACTACCTGTAGTCCTTGGTTACCATCTTGAATGAGAGCTTTCGGGTGAAATTGTGTCTCATTACACAGACAAATCCAAGGAACCGGAGAAACAGAAACCCATTTGGCAAGTTCCGAGTGGAGAGGTAGCTAGACTTTCGATGGTACCGGAGAAATGGATCTTAGCGGTGACTGACCGGAAACTGGACGGGCAAGAGCCCCTAGGCAAAGGGGCCAACCAACCTGGCCGCCGGAGTCGTACCGGAGGAAAAGGTCATGTGTTATAGAAGCATGAACCAAGGAAAAGGAGACCTTAGGTACTTAAAGCATGGCAGACCGATCCTTCCAGGCCAACTGGATTGGTAGTCTGGGATAACTGGGTGAAAGGATCCAAAGAGTGACTGACCGGGTACTGGGGTCTAGTGAACTCCACAAGGGCAGTAGTAGGTAATGGTAGCAGTTGCAGTGTAACCTCCTGACTGCAAGTTGTTTGCCTTAGTGAATGTGTAAGTTACCGAAAGTGTAGGTGAATACCTGTGGGGGACAGGTATCACTCTACCAGGTTTACCACAGGGGCAAATGCCCTCCAATAGGTGTTTGGCTAAAGCCTCAGAGTACTTTTAATAGTGAATTACCCAAAAGGGTATATTGGAAGGAACATTGAACATGGGTAGAAGCCAGAGAGTTTAAATAGGCAATCCCCTAGTTGGGTTGCAGGTATAGCATCTAGTGTAGAACCTTTGGGCGGACTACTTAAATTAGACAACCAAAAGTTGTACATGTAGCTAGTTGTACTCTCGTTATACAAATGTAATATATGGCACAGTCATATTGACTGGGCCAACCCGTTTGGACCAATAAAGTGCTAGGATATCTAAGTGGTCACCTTAATATTAAAAAAAAAAATCAATATATAACGATATTTTAATCGATAGATAACGATATTTATAATCAATATAAAATGATTAAGTGCTATATATCAATTAATATCTAGGTATAAAATTTTCTGATGAGACAAGCTGACAAGGCAAAATGACAAAACAAGCTTTTTAGCTTGCCAAATCATAATAACAAAATTATTTTGCTAGCTAGTTTTTGCCAATTATTCTAATTTTAAACTATAGATTGGCAGAATTTGGTTCAATTAGTCGAGTTATCTAGTTTAGATCCCACAAGTCCTATATAAACAACCTGCTAGTTTAGATCTCAGATCTTATACAAACTATCTGCTAGTTTAGAATCCATCTATTAAATGTAAATAAGAATTGTAATTTTATTCAATTTTAGTAATAAAAATAAAGCAATTGCTAATTTTAACTAGGAGTAAAATTACTGGTTATATGAACTTAAAACTGACAAATAAAATTGCAAAAAATTATATATTTATTTTAATATATGATTTTATATTCATTTTTTATTTATTTCATATTTATTTACAAACCATTTCTAAGATGTTATATTATTTAATACTATAAACCATTTCTAAGATGTAATATTGTCTAAAACTATAAACCTGCTAATCTTATGCTAATACATAACTTTATACCTAATACTAATCATGCACTACTATCTAACTCTAATGCAGATTCTGTACTAACAAGATTAAACATTATAAATTATTTGTTATAGTAATATTTTTACTCCTCTGCCAATGCAAAATTCTAATAAAATGGCTGACCAGATTAATAATTATAAATCAGAACCAATACTAGCCAAAAATACTTCTTACTTTGATGATCTCGTACTACTATCTAATTCTAACTTTAATCTCTCTAACTCTAACCTTAATTCTGTACTACTATTTAATCATAACCCTAACTAATCTAGTCAATAAACTCACACTATCTTTAACTTTAACCCACTAACAACAACATCAATCACTAGGCAATACCAATACCAAAAATAAAATTACAATGTCGTCAACAACAAATTATAGTACTATAGATGACAAACACTATATTATTTCTTATGAAGATACCAATAACACAACTCCAATAAAAATAAAACGTTAAAATGCAATAACAATACTAACAAAGAAACAACACTATAGAAGAAAAGAAAAAGTAAACTGGTTAGTAAAAGAAAAGTGAAAATATTAAACGCTACTAATAAAATAGTAATACAAAACACTAGCAAACAAAATGCTATACCGGCAAAAGCAAGATCAATAAATGATAGCAATCACACCACCATCTATATTATTTACATTGTTATTTACATAAAAATGCAATGATAACAATTTCACACTAACAACAATACCAATGATGCCAACGATAGTATCTGGTCATTATAAAAAAAAAACTAGTTAGCAAAATTAGCAAAGAAAAAATTAAAACAAAAAAAAATACTTAATACAATCCTGCAAGTATGCATTTTAACCTAGTTAACATAGTAAAAGTTTATAAGTATATCAACTGTTGTATAATCAGTAAAGATATTAGCGGTTAAATGAAGTAATTTCCTTTTTAAAATTAAAATTGGGTAATCTTATCCTAAACACAGGGTTTATGCTAATAATCTAAACCCTAAAGAGGTCTACATTAAGATAATTAATTTAATCCTAGACCCATATCTAGCCAATCAAATTTAATCATATGACAAATATAAATTGGGCAGCGACCAATCGCCATGCCACTGACCTGATGATCGGCCAATCAAATTTGGTCACATGACTAATGGTTCAATCATCAAAAAAAAACTTCGTATTTATTTAATAAAAAAAAAAATTAAAAAAAATTAAAAATAAAAATCGATCACTATATATATTCAGATTTATTAAAAAAATAATCATAATACAGAGATAGAATATAAATCTATACTAAACTAAAACAAGCCAAAAACTCTCACGGTGCTGTTCCGTCAATTCCTTGAAGTTTAGCCTTGTGACCATACTTCTCTGAACCTAAACAATTTGGTTTTTTGTAAGGCACCAAACGATTAAGAAAAATCGGCATCGACTTCAACAGCTCTATTGCTCCAATTTCGATGCTCCAATCTACTCCAATTATGATGACTCCAATTACGATGACTCCAATGACGACAACTAATCACTAACGATGAAATGCATATCCGAATTATGAATTGAAAAAAGTTAGTTTGAACAAAAAAAAATTTTAAAAAAATTAAAAACAAAAACAAAAAAAACAACTTATCTTAAAGGCGACTCAGTTTAATTTTGCCATTTTTTAACAAAAAAAAAAGACGAAAAAAAACAAATACTGAAAAAAAAACAAAAAAAATAATTAAAAAAAAAGAAAACAAGACAAAGAAAAATAAAACTAAAAAAAAAGGAAAAAAACTATAAAAAAAAAATAAAAATAAAACGAAAAAAATTCCAAAAAAAAGAAATCAAAAAAAAACAACAAAAAAAATAAAACCGACTAAAAAAAAACTGAAAAACAAATGAGAAAAAAAAATATAAAAAAAAGAACTTAATTAGGCATCGCACACTGCGATGGGCTTGTATATCGCACTTCAACGATCTACCATTTAAATTTGAAGATCAGGTGTAATATAAAAATTTTCTTTGTGTAACAAATAAAGAAATTTTTCTAAAATTTGTAATATCAAAAAATTAACCACCTTTCACGCTCGAACAAAAAAAATTCTTGCAAAATTTTGGTATATACTATCATTTACTCTAACTTCTAACACTAACTCTTACACTTACCTTACCTAACCTTATATTAATTTAAATTTTTGTTATATAGAAAATTTGTTACTCAGATTTACAAATTATGTTTACATATTGTGTGCAACGAATTAGCATATCGCAGGGTGCATTGCATATATTTATCCTAAAAAAAATTGCAAAATTCAAAAACAAAAAAAAACTAAAAAAAAAAAGAAAAAAGAAAAAAAGCCCTAAAAAAAGTCTAATTGCTATACTACTGCAGATGCCAACTAACGATATAATGGTTTCTGCTTCTGATACAAAGCACCAAAAAAAATTTAGTTGATATCATATTAAAAAATAAAAAAAATAAAAAAATAAAAAATTCTCACATGCATCTTATGTAATGCTTGTATTTGGTGTCGCGACTGTCTAACTTTTGTAACTTAATTGCTAATTATAATTGCTGTTATACCATTCTAGCGATGAAGCCCTGAAAATCATGAAACTCTGGTGACCTAGTAGAAAAAGAAGTATTAGTTAAAGATGAGAAGACAAGAATACAAGAAAGAAGGAAACAAAAAAAAAACCTTCAAGAAAAAAAAGCGGACAACAAGCTAAAAAAAAAAATTTAGTAAAAGCAAAAGCAAAGTGAAACAACAAAACAACAAAAAATTGATTATCATAATACACGAAAAAAAATTTTATGATTGCCAATCACTGGCTGATCATATGAGGATCGCTATGCATGTGTAAAATTTGGGTCTAGAATAAAAAAAAAAAAATTAATATAAACCTCTATGAGGTTTATATTATAAATATAAAACCTGGGTCTAGGTTAAGGTTTTTCATTAAAATTATACTAAATTTTAAAGTTAGAGCTTAAAAAAATAATTAAAAGATAGAAACTTTAAGATACATATAACTCATATATATACTTATATACTGTTACATAATTGTTTGATTCATTAATCTGTAGGTAAGTCAAAACATAAATACATATTTACCTTTCAATAATGCTATCAAATCATTTTATTTGCATTAATCATTACATTTGCATTAATCATTTTATTTATATATATAAAAATTGTTAACCAGCAGATCTAAAATAATAAATCAAGATTACAAACAAAACATAAACACTTACTACTATCATATAATACCCTTCAAATCATTTGATTCAGCTATAACCTTATGATTGTTAATAGAGCACTCCATTTTAATAGTAATCTCTAGAGCAGCATTGGAAATCTTATATTCTCATGTTTTTATGAGAACATCACTTTTATTTTAAAAACATTTACAAAATTTAAGATGTTCTCTATTAAATTTTTTTTGAAAACATTAAATTTGAAAAATATGTTCTCTATATAAATATATAAAATAATAAAAATTATTTTTATTAATATAGCAGTTTAAAATAATTAAGCTCATAAATATTCAATTGTTAGTTAGTTGAAATAGAGAATAATTTAATTGTTCTTGAATTATAAAAAATTTTAGATAATATTGTTTATTGGTTTATCCATTTCTAGTTTGGTGCAATATAGCCCTTATTATATAAACTTTGATATACATATAATATCTTAATTTTAGAGAGCTAAACTCATTATGATAATAATTTTTATAAGAAATTACTTAACAAATCTTTAGTTATTATAATTTTAAACTTTAGTGCTATATCTTAAAATTTTATAGTGAGAATTTTTTTGAATTCTATAAATTCACTATAGTAAAAAGGAATAGTATATTATATTTACTTATTTATTTAAACATTTGAAAGATGTTAATAGCTTAAATATATAAGCTAAGCCAAGCCAATAACATCTTCAACAATATACAAAAACCTAAAATATTAATTTTAAAAAAATATATATATGAAGTTATAATCTTATTATTATGAATAACTTAGCTTTGTTTATATATTTTGTTAAATAAATTTTATATTTTATTAATAATTTTTAAATATATTAATTAAAAATAAAAATTAAAAAATAACTAAAAGTATAAAAGTATAAGTGTAAGAAAAAGAATAAAAGAAAGAAAGTAAAAGCAAAAAAGAGTAAGAAAGAGTGAGAAAGAATAAGGGAGAGAGAAAAAGAGAAAAAAGAGAGAGAAAGAAAGAAAGAGAGAGAAAGAGAGAAAGAGAAAGAGAGAGAGAGAAGGAAAGAAATTTTTTTTTCTAATTGAGAACATAAAAAAACTTTTGAGAACATTAAATTAAATAAACATGTTCTCATGAGAACATAAATTTCAAAACAGATTTCCAACACTGCTCTGGAGTATTACTATTAAAATAGAGTTAACAGAGTGCTCTATTAACAACCCTATGTAACCAATAGAGACTATTTATTAATCAGTGAAATTAAAATTGCAAATCAAGTTCAAACAAAGAATATAAATATATATTTACCTTGCATAATGCTTTTAAATCATTTCATTAGTCTGTAAATAAAGATCGTTAACCTAGTGGATTTTAAAATAATAAATCACAAATCACAAAGAACATAAAAATATACCATTGCACAATACTCTTAAAATTAGTTGATTCAGGCTGTAACTAAAGAGACCATACATGTTAATTATATTCGTTTGCGATTATAAAGATTTTAAACAGTAGATTTAAATATGATCAAGTTCACAAAAAAAAAGAAAACAAATATATATTTACTATTATATAATACCTTCCTCTGTTATTTCATTCGCATTGTCATTTAATTCAGCCATAATATAAAGATCATTTATTTGTTATTTGTTAATATGTAAGGTTGAATTTAGCAAATTAAGGGTAGATCTAGTAGAATTATTATATCAAAGCAATCTATTTATTAATTTAAGATTTTTAATAAGCAGAATTAAATATTATATCTGTTTTATAATCTAATTATTATAAGTCTGACTTTGGAAATGCCACGATTATCCAAAGTAAAGTTTGTCAAGAAAAAAAATCGATATTTAATAATTTTATACAGTATAAAATTATTAAATATCAATTTTTTTCTTGATAAACTTTACTTTGGATGATCATAGCATTTCCTAAGTCAGACTTATAATAATTAGATTATAAAACAGGATATAACATTTAATTCTGCTTGTTAAAAATCTTAAATTAATAAATAGATTGCTTTGATATAATAATCCTACTAGATCTAACCTTAATTTGCTAAATTCAACCTTACCTATTAACAAATAACAAATAAATGATCTTTATATTACGGCTAAATTAAATGACAATGCAAATGAAATGACAGAAGAGGGTATCATGTAATGGTAAATATATATTTGTTTTCTTTTTTTTGTAAACTTAATCATATTTAAATCTACTGTTTAAAATCTTTATACTCACAGGCTTATATAATTAACGTGTATGGTCTCTGTAGTCACAGCCTGAATCAACTGATTTTAAGAGTATTGTGCAATGGTATATATTTATGTTTATTGTGATTTGTGATTTATTGTTTTAAGATCCACTAAGTTAACGATCTTTATTTACAGGCTAATGAAATGATTTAAAAGCATTATGCAAGGCAAATATATATTTATCAGTCATAGAACATGTCCCCTTGAAATAGGTCCAAATGCTTTCTATAATTAAATTTTTAAAAAAACATATGAATTTACTATATAACTTTGAGCTAAGATCTTCATCAATCTAACTTATTAACTTAAAATTAAATTTTACGATTATATAGAACAAGAAAAGAAGAAAAAACTAACCAAGTTAAAATTTTGTTATTTTTGTACAATTTCAAAATGTAACTTGGTCAAAAACAAATATTTACTAATTTTAAATTAACAATTTTATATAAAATTATGCTCTGAACAACTTTACTTAGGCGATTAAAGTAAGTTACCTTGAAAGAAAAATAGGGCTATCTATGTACTAAAGTTAAAATTTTTGAGTTTTCAATATAAAACTTTTTTTTTGATTAGGTAACCTACTTCGGGCCCTTAAGCAAAATTGTTTGGCATGTGATTCTACTCAGTTTGAGGCTGCCGTGCATTTTCTCAGACCTTTTACTATGTGAAAAATGGGTTTAAAGTTCAAAAAAATTTTTTCGAACTTTAAATCCATTTTTCAGGTCCAAGAAAACGCGGCAGCCTCAGACCGAGTAGAATCACGTACAAACAACTTTGCTTAAGGGCCCGAACAGGGACAGCGTGCAGTATAGATTTTCCAAATCACGTGATGTAGATCACTTTTTGTCACGTAATTATCACCTGCAAATCACAATATGTCACATAAATAAAAGGGAGCGTGAATGAGCTTATATGATCTATGATGTTATTTCTCTTCTTAATTAATTGCATAATGATTCAACTATTAATGGTTTGGATTTACTGTTTTGTACTAAATTTAGTACATTTTGCAAAATGCATAAAAAATCCAAAAAATTAAAAAACTCAATTTTTTTTATATACAAAAATCTGATAAATCTTCAAAAATTGTTTAGCAAAATTTTTTATATTAATAATAAAATTATTAAGAAAAAAATTTTTTAATAACCTTAATTTTTGTGTAGCAATGCCCGTACTAAGTTAAGTACATTTCCATCTGTATTTTTATTATAAAATTACTAGTAATTTTCAAATTGTGGCTTAGCACAAAAAATTTTTCTAAAAAAAAGAACTTTTTAGAAAAAAAATCATATAAAATCAAAAATAAGACTTAAAGTTATCAAACTTTTTAGACATAATGCTCCATATCTAACAAATTATAAAGAGTTATTAAAATCATAATTAATAATTAAAATTAGCAGATAATCAGGTTTAAAATGTGTCATAATTTAGTACTTTGTACTAAATTTAGACGGGTAAATCCTATCCATTAACTTTATCCAATTCAACTGAAAAATAGTATTAATGAACAAACTGAAGTGTAAGAAATTTGGGTTGAATTTGATTGATAAGTATTATTGATTTTTCTTTAGTTTTATTATTTTACTCTAAAATCTGACCTTTTTTCTTTATTTCAGTTTAGATTTTGACCATTTTTTTCTCAAGATTAAAATGTAAATTATGTTAAGTCTCGAATTCAGGATCTTCACGTTGAGAAAGGCGAAATTTTTACCCTTCGTGTAAAGTCACCACTATACACTACTAACACAAACCCTAATAATGGTAAGGCTTCGATTGAGGCGCAGATAGACTTGGTCTGAGTAACTAGAATCGAAATAGAGCTCTAGATTATGTCATGAGGCTCTAATATGAGGTAATGTGATTAGACAAATATGAATTCACTTATCGGGAGGTTATCGGTTTATAATATTAATAGTTAATTCAATTATCTAGCGGGGGATTACTAATGATAGCACTTCTACTCTAATTTCAAAGGTTATTACTCTATAACATTGGACTCTAAAGTTTTGAACTCCACTGAGTTCTTGCTTCAAAGACTTCGAGCTCGCAAGCTGCTAAACTACTCTATTATGAAGACAAAAGGCATCATAGTTATACTTTTACTAATTCTACTTTCATACTTGTTCTAACCAGTTACCCAGGTTCGATATATTTAATAAATCGGATATATTGCATAAATCGCATAAATTCGATATATCGCATAAATCTGATATATTGCATAAACCTGAAAATCGAACAACTCTTCAAACCGGGTGAAACAGGTAATCTCGTTTACTATACTAAGAGACTACAGTACTATATTTGGGGTTATGTCAACTCTTACTAAATATACAGATTGACTAAAAAATAGATGTCTAAAAATGACAATCGGGATTGAATAAGAAGATCGGTGTGACTTTACACTGTCAATAAGTCAACACAGGTTATTGGCAGTTGTTTTATCCAAAAATTTTACTTTTTTCTGAGTTATTGCTATCACGGTATTAATAAAATTTGATATAAAAAATTTTTATAATTAGAATTAAACACTACCGTATACTGTATTCTATTCTTTCAAAGTATTGTACTATTGTTTTATTAATCTAATTTTATGTATTAATTAAATTTACATACGAATGAAATGAAAAATGATGAAAATTCTAACTATCCTATATGCTATTATTTATAGTTGAGCGATATAGAATTTAAGTAGAATGAGCAAAATGGTATAATTACTTTACTTGTAATTAAAATTTATTGAATGCAATAATTATTGCAAAAACATGGTCCACGGCTTTGCACTCCAAGTATTACCATGCTTTAAATTAAGCTGTGATGACTTTATGTCATTTATTATGGTAAATACCCAGTCCATATTATTAACTACATTTCTTACATGTCATAAATTATTATGAGATAACTTCTCTCTAAGATGGTTTGATAAATACTCTAGCGCAACTACCTTAACTTCACACTATTAATAAAGATCTGGATTGGCATTTTCATCATCACCATCAGCAGAAAAAACCATACTGGATTGCAGCTGTAAATCCAAATTAGGGGTGAGGATTTCTTTTGGTTCACTACCATTACAAATAAAAAATGGATAATCTGTTCGTCTCTTGAAATTATTGTAAAGAAGTCGGATTCCTTCTGGATTTTGCAACTTCGCTTTTTTGATTGCATGGTGAATTAGATGCTTGCAAATAAGAAAGCGACTATGTAAAAATGAGGAACAGCTACATATCCAGTAATCCAAATTAATTGCATAATGTTCATTTACTCTATCAGCAATTGGCTTTGTAGCAAGTTGGTTCCAACTTTTTTTAAATTCATCAAACCACTTTGGTGTTGCTCGGCAAGACTTATTTGTTGAAAACAGGTAGTCTGATCAGGTAAAACTTGTGAACAAATAATCCACACAAGGTAGTCTAGTCGTGGTCGTTTAAAATGATGTAGATAACAATGTTTGAGCACTTTCCAGTGCAATTCAATCATCATATTGGTTTTTCCAATAGGTATTGTTGCTCGCATTGAATGGGCCCAGAGGCACTATTGAGACTTTTTATACTATGAAGACCATAAATACGACCATAATAATACAAGATTGTTTTTAATACAAAAATCATATATTTCACGCACTGCATCATCTCTAATTTCTTTAGATGTTAAAAATTTACTATCAGCATTAACAGGTATTTTTGGGTGCATGTTAAAATGTTTTTTAATAATATTTATAATATCTTTTCATAGATTTAACGGACAAACTTGATAATAGAGTTCTTTGCTAGAAAAACAACAGTTAGAGACTATTAGATTTTGTATATTCTTGTGATTCTATTTCTTGGGCATTTATAGTATTTAATATTAAAGATGNAAAATAACAAAAAGATTATTCAAATTGGATTAATAGATAGCTAGCAATTTCAAATTTTATTGTCAAAATCTAATAGTCTCTAACTGTGGTTTTCCTAGCAAAAACCCCAATATTCTGGCTCAGTATGCTTTAAATTTGGAATAAAATCAGGGCTAATAAAATTGAACTCATTAGTAGCTTCTTCAGGCTGATACCTTATATATTGTATCCTTTTTTTACTTTTTAATTTTTCCATTATTGCTCGATCAATATGCCATTGACATAATTGTATGTTGGCATTTGGCCATGCTTCTTTTGCTGCATTTATCTCAGCAAAAATTTTTATCTGTATAGAAATAAGTTGGATTTAATCCATGGCTCCGAACTGAATTTAAAAAGCTGGCAAGGGCATTTGTTTTTATATATTCTTGTGATTCTTTTTCTTGGGCATTTATAGTATTTAATATTAAAGATGCTAGTGGGAATCTAGCACCATCGATATTGCCAATTAGACCATACAATTCAAACTGACATTTTGCAATTTTATAAGTTGCATCACAATGAACTTCTGATGCAGATAGAATAAGGCTAAGAAGGGGAGTTATAAAGCCTAGCGCAGTTACTTTATCTGTTATTAATTCAAAACAGAGTTTGCATCCTGCTGTACAATCTGTCTTGAGAAAGGTACGTGATGAAATAATATGGTCATCATCCATTTTGTATGAATCTTGTGCAAATGTTGACCACCAATAATAAATTTGTTTGGCTGTAATGCTTAAAATATCAAATTTATTGCAGAGCATGGTTCGAATTTGAACTGGATCTAGATGAAGATTTGCATGAATTTCTTGTTTAATTTCTTCTGGTGTTGAGACATTTTCTGGTTTTTCATGAAGAATGTTATTATGAAGTTTTATTATTGTTTCCATTGCAGGTACGTCGATATGAAGGGTCAACTTGCCATGGCAATCAAATCTAACAATTTTTTTTTTATTTGATTGCTTATATTCTTGCTCCAATTCATAGCATTGAGAGCATGCGAAATAATATGTGGCAATATTACTAAACCGAACTGAGATATGTGGTGCTGTTGTAGCTGACCAGACATAATCATCACCTTCCTCAATTTTATCTACAATTAATCTTACAATTGATTTAAGGTCATTGAATATTGCTATTGAAAACATATCATTATTAAGGTCAATATGTATCTCAAATGAAATTTCATTAGTATTTTAGCATTTGAAATTAGTTTTGCTACATAATCACAAAGAGTATGTGATGGAATTGTTTCTATAGTAGTTTCAGTTTTATTATTTTTTAATTTTCTTCTTTTTTCAGCTTTAGAAATAAGGCAATTTGAACATGTTTTATTAGTTTTTCCTTTATAGATAAAAGATTCGAGGATAATGATGACCACAAGAAGAACATCTATTCATTTTTGTAGAAAATTATACAAGCAATAGTAGTAAAACAAAGAGCAAAGCTGACTGTGAAAACTAAGAAAGATTAGAGTGAACTTTGACAAACTAAAAGTGAATGATAGAGATATTTATATTCAAATTTCTTGAAGATTAACTACTTTATTATATCAATAATCAACGATTACAGTTGTTATAAGTGCTATTAAATAATTAAAGATAATAGAAATATATTTGTTTTTGAATTTTTTAAGCTTCACGTTGAGATTTAGAATAAATCAAATTATGTGAAAGTTTTTATATATTCTACATTAACAGAATTATACATAGATTAATTTTATCAAATCCACACGAGAGTTTTATTAGAGCCACATAGAAGTTTTATCTGTTTCATAGTGTGGATAAGCATATTAGATCACTATTAGATCCACACACTACATATTTACTTAGAATATATGAAACTATACAAAATTACATGTGAAGTATGGCTGCGAGTTTTTTGGCAGGAGTCACTAAGCTTTTTATGTAACCACTTTGGCCAATTGAATTACTAATGCTTGCAAAGATCATTGTTAGAAATAATTACATAATAAAAATAAGTCAATTATCTTATTGAAATTATTGCAGTTTATATTTTCAAATGTGCTCAACTAATAAATTAATTTTTTCCTATTAGGCTATTGATTAATTGATTTTGTGAGAGCAATTTTTAATTGATTAGTGGCATAGTCACAATTTAATCAATTTTTACTGCGGTTTGCAAATGTGATAATAAAAAATATAATATGCATATATAATCTTGGCATTTGAAATTGTAATTGCAATTATTTCATAATTAATTGGTTTAATTTTTTTGACAATAATTTTAATTGAATTTTTATACATATAATAAAATTTAATTGCAATTAATTTTTGATATATCTTTTATAAATTTGATGATTTTATATGATAGATTCTTTCTTGCAGCAAATTGTTAATTTACAATAACCCGTTTGTGAACTAGCCAGAAAAAATGAACACTCTCCAACGATGCTACTCGATTGCATATAAGTATTCTGGCTATTTGCAGGATTTTCTTAATAAAGTTGTTAATGAATTATTTTATATAATCCATATTACGAGCAAATTGAGTTTTTATATTATTATGTGCTAACCATCAGTTTTGAGTTGAAATAGATTTATTACAGTAATTACTATGCATTTTGGATAGTGACACATTAGGGTGTTCAATATACTATGCAAATCAAAAGTATATGTAGTCATAGGACCCCGAAATATACATAGATAGGTCAGGTATGAGTTTGCTTATTTTTGAGGTTTTTATGCAGATCTTTTTATTTATAGTAATTTTTTTGCTTATTTTTGAAGTTATTTTCACGGATCTTTCTTTTTTTAGTAACCCTATAATTAACCTGACCTATCTATGTATATTTTGGGGTCCTGTAGTCATATAATAAAATGTATTTATGAAAATTTTCAACGAGTGATAATTTTATAACAATTATTATAAAAATGTAAATAGTTGTATAGCCCTAATGGTTTGATAGAATTGGTCAAAATTTTGCAAAGACCAGTATTACATCTCTACAAACAAAGTTACAGTGCCTTTTCTTTACTTAATTATGAAAATATTAATATATTAATTTTTTTTTCTGTAAACAATATACAGTTTTTTTTCTTGAAAAAAAGGCAAGAAAGAAAGAATTTAATTTCTTTTTTTCAAAAATTAACTCTGTAACTTTGTTTGTAAAAACGTAATAATGGACTTTGCAAAATTCAATCAATTTTATTGAACCGTTAGGGCTGTGCATCTGTTTAAATTACATAATAATTTTCACTTGTCAAAAATCTTCATTAATAAATTTTTATTATATGACCACATATAGTTTTGATTTACATAGTATATTGAACACCCAGTGACACATGAGGCCTTGCAAAAGTTAAATAATTGTTTAGAATTCTAAAAGTGGCAAGCCCTTCTGGCTTTTAATTTTTAATTATAAAAATCTTATAATTTTTTTGTATCTAAAAAAATATTAAAATTTTTTTAAAATGGAAATATTAATAGTAAGTAGTTAATCTGGCTAGGTTATGAAACAGGAAAAGATTAATTTTATATATCCTAATATAATAATACTAAAATATTAAATTATTGCAGTATTTTTTTTTTTTTGGGTGAGAGTTTATTTAATCAAGCCTGTGGATCAAGGGCGCCTCTTTGGGCGCACCCACAATTGAGTTACATTGAATGAGAGTACAACTAGCCACACGTACAACTTTTGGTTGTCTAATTTAAGTAGTCCGCCCGAAGGTTCTACACTAGTTGCCATACCTACAACCCAACTAGGGGATTGCCTATTTAAACCCTCTGGTCCAATGCTTCGCATTTCAATCCTACTTGTGATTACCTGTACAGCCCTCCTATACATTAGTTAGTCGAAGACAGTCCCGGATGCTACCTACATCCCCTTAGGACTAATTTATCCTCGCGGGTAAACTTGGTAGAGCAGTGCCTGTCCCACACAGATATTACCTACACTTCAGTAACTTATGCACTTACCGAGGCAAGCAACTTGCAGTCAGGGGGTACCTAACCGCTACCATTACCTACTTCTGCCCTTGTAAGGTTCACACTGACCCCGGTACCCACCATTACTTTCCTACCGGTCCATCACCGGGTGCCCCAAACTTCCAAACCAGTTGGCCTGGAAGTGTTGATCTACCCAGCATTAGGTGCTACTATGGTTTTTTCACCTGGTACCTAATTCCAGAACATAGGTCCTTTTCCTCTGGTATGACTCCGGCGGCCAGGTTGGTGGACCCTCTCCTCTGAAGGTCATATCGTCTAGTTCTCCAGCTCCGGTTTCTGATATTCCGGTTCTGGTAGCACCATCGAAGATCGTTGCTACCTCCTTACTCGGGACTTTCCAAATGGGTTTCCATTTCCCCGGTTCCTTGGATTTGTCTGTGTCACTGGATACAACTTCGCCCGAAAGCTCCCATTCGAGATGGTAACCAAGGACCATAGGTAATATACCCAACCGATCGACAGAAAATGGTTACCGTAACACAGGTCTATTTTTCCAAAGCATCACCAGTGGGATTTGAACCCTAGACCTGCCACTTGGGGGTGACAACTTACCAACTTCCCTAAGTCGCGACACCCAATTATTGCAGTATTTTTTTGTTTTTTTTTTTGTGTGTTAAAGTTCCCGCTTTGGGTGAGAGTTTATTTAATCAAGCCTGTGGATCAAGAGCACCTCTTTGGGTGCACCCACAATTGAGTTACATTGAATGAGAGTACAACTAGCCACACATACAACTTTTGGTTGTCTAATTTAAGTAGTCCGCCGAAGGTCTATACTAGTTGCCATACCTACAACCCAACTAGGGGATTGCCTATTTAAACCCTTTGGTCCAACGCTTCACATGTCAATCCTACTTGTGATCACCAGTACAGCCCTCCGATACATTAGTTAGTCGAAGACAGTCCCGGATGCTACCTACATCCCCTTAGGACTAATTTATCCTCGTGGGTAAACTTGGTAGAGCAGTCCCTGTCCCACACAAGTATTACCTACACTTCAGTAACTTACGCACTCACCGAGGCAAGCAACTTGCAGTCAGGGTACCTAACTACTACCATTACCTACTTCTGCCCTTGTAAGGTTCACACCGACTCGGTACCCACCATTACTTACCTACCGGACCATCACCGGGTGCCCAAACTTCCAAACCAGTTGGCCCAGAAGGGTTGCTCTATCCAGCATTAGGTGCTACTATGGTTTTTCTTCCCCTGGTACCTAATTCCAGAACATAGGTCCTTTTCCTCCGGTACGACTCCGGCGGCCAGGTTGGTGGACCCTCTCCTCCGAAGGTCATATCGTCCAGTTCTCCAGCTCCGGTTTCCGATATTCCGGTTCTGGTAGTGCCGTCGAAGATCGAATTATTGCAGTATTTGTAACGATTAAGCAATATATTTATATAAAGTTTTTATTGCATTTAAAAATAAGTTTACATTGATAATTTGAAGCAATATTTTTAGTTTGATTCAATTAATCATATGGATATGTGATAAAATCATGATCTACAGGTAATTATTACATGAAAAAAGTGATTTATCTCACGTGACTTGGAAAATCTGTACTGCGCATTGTCCCTGTTTAAGGGCCCGAAGTAGATTACCTAATCAAAAAAAAAGTTTTATATTGAAAACTCAAAAATTTTAACTTTAGTACATAGATAGCCTATTTTTTTTTAAGGTAATCTACTTCCGTCGCCTAAGTAAAGTTGTTCAAAGCATAATTTTATTTTTTTTTAATATTAATGTGACTACTTAGGTACCCTAGCACTTTATTGGTCCAAGCGGGTTGGCCCGGTCAATATAACTGTGCCACATATTACATTTGTATAACGAGAGTACAACTAGCCACACGTACAACTTTTGGTTGTTTAATTTAAGTAGTCCGCCCGAAGGTTCTACACTAGATGCCATACCTTCAACCCAACTAGGGGATTGCCTATTTAAACTCTCTAGCTTCTACCCATGTTCAATGTTCCTTCCAATATACCCTTTCAAGTAATTCACTATTAAAAGTACCCTGGGGCTTTAGCCAAACACCTATTGGAGGGCATTTGCCCCTGTGGTAAACCTAGAGCATAATTTTACATAAAATTGTTAATTTAAAATTAGTAAATATTTGTTTTTAATGAAGTTACATTTTGAATTGTACAAAAATAACAAAATTTTTAACTTGGTTTTTAAGCTCAATTTTTTCTTCTTTTCTTGTTCTATATAATCATAAAATTTAATTTTAAGTTAATAAGTTAGATTGATGAAGATCTTAGCTCAATGTTTTTTTAAAAAATTTAATTATAAAAACAATAAATGGGAAATGTCCTATAACTGTTATGTTCTTTGTTTGAACTTGATTTGCAATTTTAATTTTACTAAATAATGAGTGGTCTCTATTGGTTACATAGGGTTGTTAATGGAGCACTCTGTTAACTCTATTTTAATAGTATTAAAATGGAGTACTTCATTAACAAACATATGGTTATAAATGAATCAAATGATTTGAAGGGTATTATATGACGGTAATAAGTATTTATGTCTTGTTTTGTAATCTTGATTTATTATTTTAGATCTACTGGTTAACAATCTTTATATGTATGAATGAGATAATTAATGTGAATGCAATGATTAATATGAATGAAATAATTTGATAGCATTATTACAGATTCAATAAATATATAAAGAATACATATCAGGATCACTTTATCATCCCGATATCTATCTATTATATATCCACTTTTAATCTGGTTTGCTACAGTTTTTTGGCAAATGTATGGTAATATAAAGAATGGATATCAGTACAACATATAAGATAAATATAAGATAAATAAAGGGTATCTATTAATATCCTGATACCAATTCTTTATATGATAATTATATATCTGTTTTGCTGCATATATTGAAAATATAGAAGATAAATATCAGTAGATTCAAAATAAATATTAGCTGAATAAAGAGCACCTCTTTATGTTCTGATATTAATCATAATGTATTCACTTTTAATTGCCAATCTGGATAAGATTAGCAATATTTTTATATTTAGAATTGGGGCAAAACAAATATATAAACAACATAGTACAAAATCTGAAACAGGCCTGTATATATAAAATTTTTATATGATTTAAAAAATTTTAAAGACATTTTTACTTATATTTTCTTATCTACAAGTCCAATTTTAAAAAATTTTACTAGTAGATGCACAAGAACCTGCTCTACAACTTTACTTATATTAAAAAATAATATTTACTTAGTACCAAAAGAACTTTTCATAAGGGTCATAATCAAAATTACTAATATATTGTTTATATATTTGTTTATCCCCAATTTCATATATAGTAATAATATAGCTATAGTGCCAATCTTATCTGAATTGTTAATTAATCTGTTTGCTATAGTTTTTTGGCAGATGTATAGTAACATAAAGAATGGATATCGGTACAACATAAGATAAATATAAGACAAATAAAGGGTATTTATTAATATCCTAATACCAATCTTTTATTTATTTATAGCATCCCAATATTCATCTTTATAATCCAGTTTATATAGAATATCAAGTTAATTAAAGAAGAATATCGGTAAATTAAAGAAGAATATTAGAATAATTAAAGAAGAATATCAGGATAATTAAAAACAAATATTAGTATAATTAAAAGATGAATATCAGGATAATTAAAGATGAATATCAGGATAATTAAAGATGAATATCAGGATAATTAAAGATGAATATCGGGATATTATAAAAAGCTAATATTTTATTTTTTATATTCTGTTATGTTACCAATTTTTGGTAAATACGTATACTTCATACACAAACAATATTTATAATACACTTTATTTTATTTACTGCCACTTGCTTTTTTTATAAATATACAAATTTAATAAAATATATTATTTTTATTTATTATGCAGAATATTATACATTTATATATTATAATTAAATATGATATATAAAAAGCAATTATTTAATTTTTTACTTTTTGCTAGTTCTAGAACCACCTTTATAATTTGAACAACCTCTACTATAATGTGGTTTTCAGTGTTAAAGATTTGATATTCCCAGTGTTCCCAGGAACATTTAAAAAAATTTAGGAACATTAAATTTGGAATTTATGTTTCCTATTAGAAACAAAGTGGGAACATGAAAGTTATAATTTGTGTTCCCTATAGAAATAGTTTTTTGTATAAGAAATGAGAGAAAGAGAGTGAGAGTGAGAGTAAGAGTGAGAGTGAAAGTGAGAAAAAGAGTGTGTATGTGTTAGCGAGTGAGAGTGAAAGAGTAAGAGAAAAAGAGCAAGAGTAAGAGAGTGAGAGTGAGAGAGTGAAAGTAAGAGAAAGTGAGAAAGTAAGAAGGTGAGTGTGAGTGTAAGAGTGTGAGAGTGAAAGAGAGTGAGAGTGAGGAAGTAAGAGTGTAAGAGTAAGAAAGTAAGAGAGTGAGAGAGTGAATAAAAGACTGAGTAAGAAAAAGAGTAAGTGAGAGAGCGAGAGAGAGAGAGAGAGAGAGAGAGAAGAGAAAGAAAGAGAGAAAGAGAGAAGGAGAAAGAGGAGAGAGAGAGAAAGAGAGAAAAAGAGAAATTTAGTTATAGGAACATTAAAAATTTTTTGGGAACATAAATTTAATATTTTATGTTCCCAAAGAACAAAAAAAAATTTTCAAATCTTTTTCACTAGTGGTCTTGCAGGCAGTGTTTAAAATTCAAAATTTGTTTAATGTTCTCAGAAAGAACATTTTTAATTTCTTAATGTTCTTAGAAAATTTTAATGTTCTTTATATAGGAAAATTAAAATTTTTTTAATATTAAAAGAATTTGTTGAATGTTCTCAAATAGAAAACATATTTTAATAATTTTTGTTCCCGAAAATTGTGTAATGTTCTCTGAGAACACTGAGAACATTGGATTTTAAACACTGCTTGCAGGACCCCAAAATATACATAAATAGGCCAGATTAATTATAGAGTTACTACAAAAGAAAAGATCTGCAGAAAAAACTTCAAAAATAAGCAAAAAATTACTATTAATGGAAAAGATCTATATAAAAAACCTCAAACATAAGCAAACTCTTACCTGTTCTATCTATGTATATTTCAGGGTCCTGGTCTTGCAGACCTAGAGATATGAATATCGGATCATGCTTGGTGAATTTTAAATTGTAAAATAAATAAATAATAAGCACTAATGTAAACGATTAAAATAAATTAAATATCAGTAATATGAAAATATCAGGTTCGTATTATTTCACTAACAATCACTTCACCGACATAACATTTTACCAACAAATACTCANATGAAAATATCAGGTTCGTATTATTTCACTAACAATCACTTCACCGACATAACATTTTACCAACAAATACTCACTGACAAGTTCATTTTACTGACAGTTTGTTTCACTGAAGTTCATTTCACTGACAAGGTTTTTTCAAAAACCACCCTAACTTTAGCCCTAATTCTACCTAATTCTATCTGATGCTAATAACAATGACTAGAATTACTTTGTTAGTGAAATGAGCTTCGGTGAAATAAACTGTCAGTAAAATGAACGTATCAATTAATAAGGGGAGTGCCAAAAATTACCTGATTAGGGTTTCACTAAGTAGCTGACCCCCTACCCCCCACCTGATAATTTTTCTAAGCATTTGATTGGTTAAAATTTAATAATATATATATATATTAAAAATTAGATAACTTTTGTTCTACTGGTCTGTTTTGAATAATGCAACTACCAAAATGTTTGTCTCAGTGAGATGATTCTAACAAGCCTAAAATATCAAAATCCAATTACAGGATCCCAAGATCGTTCAACTTTTGTGTAATTTTAATAGTAATTTTAAAATTACTAAGTAAATTTATTTTTTATATTTAGACTTTTTAGTCAAGTCAGAGTCTGGTCTGGGCCTGGTCTGAAGTCTGCAGACTGGTCTGACTCTAATATATTTATATGTATTTTTTGGAGCTGAACAAGTTTACTTAGTGCATTTTGTTAGAATAAATTAGTAAAATTTTATGAATCATGAGTTTTTATAGAATTTTATTAATAAAATTCTATAAAATCTTATAATTCGCAAATTTTTATTAATTAATTCTAACAAAATGCACTAAGTAAACTTGTTCAGCATCTAAAAATGTATTAAAACGGCTGATTTGTTTTTATTTTACTTGAAATTTAGAGATTTGATACACAATTTTGGATTTTTGATCAAAAAAGACAAATTTTAACATCTTATCTCCAAATTTCAAGTAAAATAAAAACAACCCTGCCAATTTAATGTATTTTTAGCGTTGAACAAGTTTACTTAGTGCATTAATTTAGAAATAATTAGTAAAATTTTGTGAATCATAAGATTTTATAGAATTTTATTAGTAAAATTCTATAGAATCTTAAAATTCTCAAATTTTTATTAATTAATTCTAACAAAACGCACTAAGTAAACTTGTTCAGCATCTAAAAATACATTAAATAGGCAGGGTAGGACCCCGAAGAATATATGTAATACTGAGGTCTGGCTTTGTATAGACTTATATATAATTTCTCCATATGTCGTATGTTTAAATTTGTATAACCAACTGGTAATTTTTTGAAAAGTTAGATGTTTATTTGTATAACAAAAACGATCTTTATAACAAGTACAATCTTTTTTTGTATAACGATACTATATATACATCGGGAAAATTTTTAAGTAGATATAAATCGATATATACCGTAACTGGTATGTTGCAGCTACCTTTTTTGCCGATTTTTAACAAAAAAATACCGTGGGTAGCTTATTTACTATTTTAAGTAATTTAAAGCACAATAAAAGGGTAGCTTATTTTTGAATACAAAACTTTATTAAGTAAAATAAATAAATAAATATGCTGTAGACAATAAATAAATATGCTGTAGGCGATAAATAAATATGTTATAAACAATAAATAAATATGCAGAAAAAAATCGAGAGTAACTTATAAAGCGATTTTTGGTCAATCGATTATAGTCGCTACATAGTAAAGTCTAAATTTTACTAAGCAAATCGATTAAAGTCGCATAAGTAACATTGTTCAGCAGATCAAAATACGCG
>QKWP01000288.1:184608-236711 GCA_003550325.1 Gigaspora rosea | reverse complement strand
GGTGCTGAACAAGTTTACTTAGTGCATTTTGTTAGAATTAATTAATAAAAATTTGCAAATTATAAGATTTTATAGAATTTTATTAATAAAATTCTATAAAATCTTATGATTCATAAAATTTTACTAATTTATTCTAACAAAATGCATTAAGTAAACTTGTTTATTGCCAAAAAAATACATATAATTATATTTGGACTCAGACAAGTTTGCAGATTTCGAACCAGACCCAGACTGGACTTATAGTTAGTGTTTAAAATTCAAAAAAAATTTTACTTGCACAAATTAACAATTTTGTGTAACAAAAGTAAGTTTATTATGAAAATTTAAAAAAATTTACATGCACAAACCTATTTTTTCAAATTTTTTCTTGCACATTAAATATTTACTTGCACTGAGCATGCATGTGCAAGCCAATTTTAAACCCTGCTTATAGTTGAGTCAGGTCTGAAGTTTGAAATTAGTAAAATTTAGAGTCGGAGTCTGGTCTGATCATGGACCGGACCTGGACCGGACCTAGGAGCACTAGTCTCAATAAGATGAATCGAATGGTACCAAAATAATCTGATTCTGATCAATATGGTATGTGGTATTTATTATAGAACTTATGTGCACCAAATTAGACATATCTAATTATTAATTGTTTATAGAATACAAATCTTTGTTGAACTTAGGATTCTGTGATTAGAATTTAATGATTTTAGGCTTGTTAGAATTGTCTCACTGAGATGAACATTTTGGTAGTTAAATTATCAAAAATGGACTAGTGGAACAAAAGTTATTCAATATTAAAAATTATATATATATAATAAAAAATATATAAATATAATATATATTTATATATATTATATACATTATATTATATATGACCTGATAATTGCTCTACCTCACCACCTACCTAAAAAATCAGGTGATAAATAGCGCTTCCTTAAATGCATTACCAGATCTTGATACAGAAGCAGCAGCATTTCTGGATTTTTTTATAGGTGCATGTGTATTACCCAATTTTTTTTGGAGGGAGGAGAAGTACTAGAGCTAGATGCAGTAGTAGCATTACAAGATTTTTTGGTAGGCAGGAGAATTACCAGATTCTTTTGAAGAAGAATTACTAAGCGATTTCACAGGTGAATTTCTAGGCGTTGGGGAATTTCTAGGCATTGGAAAATTTCTAGGCAATGGGGAATTACTAGGCAATGGGAATTACTAGACAAAGGAAAATTACCAAGTGAAAGGGAATTACTAGAAGATATTGCAGGGAAATTAATATTAGGTGCACTATCAGCCTTACATTGTATAAGTATAAAATACACTATTCGGGGGTCCTAGATGGTGGTGAAGCACAGCTGTTGACATTAGCACTTTTCTAATGACGTCTTTTTATTTTGTTTGTGTTTTTTGTTGCAGAAGTAATTTCGCATGTCATCAAGATTTCTCTTAGCTAAAAAAAAATTTAGTACTGATATTTATTTAAGAAATTTCAAACTAATATTTAATGCGGAAATAGTTACTCTAGTAGAATGCCATTTTTTATTTACCACTTTACAACGTGGTTGTGTCTGTCTTTTTCTTTTCATGAATGTTATAAATTCCTAGTCAATGTTCTTTGTTGGCTACATCTTCATCAGTTTCCGAAGGTTCATCTCTATTATAGTCTCTATATTTTATTATTTTTTTAATATCCTTTAATGCCTGATTTCTTGAAATATCAATAGGATAAAGGCTATTAAAATATTCATTATCAGTTTCTTGAAGTTGGTTAAACTTCTTTTTTCATCGTTTAACTTTCTATAAATTTTATAATTAAAAAATATATAAGGCATACTAATATTATATAAATAATTTAAAAAAAAAGGCTTACTGATTCCATTCTTCCGTTCTCATGCATCCTCGCACAATCTTGACTGTCTGACTCCGAGTTCTGTTGCTTTTGATATTTTTTCCTTTGATGGTTGTGCTATTCCTTTATTGTTTTCAAAACATGATAGTCTTCTACCCAATATTTTTCTATGTCTCGTTTTACTGTTTTAAATGCATCTCGAAGAAACACATCCTTAAAGTCAATCCAATACTTAGATGGGTAAGGTTGATAAGATTGTTCTAACCCAGTTAGTGAAATTATAATATCGTTCTATATTAATAGATTCGAACAAATAGATAGATCATTAGTATAAAATACTGATATTTATATAGATTAAGTTAAATAGTATAAATGCTGATATTTATTTAGCAAATTAATAAAGTACTATTTTTTTATCAAAAATGATACAATAATATATACTCTTAATAATTTTTTTTGTTCAGAGAGAGTTCCTAGCGCCTTTTTGTAACCTATGTTGGCTATGGCCATTTCTGCTATTTTGTTGCTATTGTAATTGTTGTTGCTATTGTTGCTGTTGTTACTATTGTTGCTGTTGCTATCAGTTACTAAAGAAGGCCCTTTTTATAAAATTATCGATTTTGTCATCCAGATTCTTTATTTCATTTCTTAATTCTTTTAATTCATCACCTACAAACCAAAAAAAAAAGAAGTTATCTAGTACGTAAAAAAAAAAAAGCCTCTTTACCAATATATATATATAATCAGCCTAATATGCATATGTGCTACAAATATATATATATATGTCCAGTATTTAACATTATTAATTTATTACCTCTTTTGATCGATTTTTTATTTTTTTATTTTTGCTTCTTTCGATAGTTACTGATAAACGAGAAACACTTGAGAATAAACGAGATACTTGAGGTACGTGAAAGACTCATATTGAATAATGTAAAGACTTTTGCATTTCAAAGTGATATAGTAAGTGCTTCTTGTATAGAAAAAAATAGGAACTGTTTTTTTATTACCTTTGGAGAGTGTTTATATATATGTCACAACGGGTTTTTTTTTGTTTTCTTATATAGCATCAAAACAAAGCACATACTGCATTGTATATACTTGTATATAAGCTTCAGAATTTTAAATTTTAGGATACAATCTCTAAGAAATCAAATATACTGAACCCAGTAAATTATAAAATTTAAAATTCCAAATTGTGATTTTTTCTTGGTAAAATATAATACTAAATAGATATCGGGATATTAAAGATTTTCTTTGTTATAAATTCATTTTAACCAAAAACTTGTTAAAATTTTAATAGATCAATAATTATACTATTTTATAATTATTATAGAGAGTTTTACTAAAACGCATCTATGGTGTTTTATACTATGTTACACAAAAGCCAATTCATTTTTTAAAAAAACCTTTATATCTCAAAATTTTGCTTATGAAACCACTCTAAAATTTATTTTTATAAAAATTTATTTTTTGTTTTTGTTATATGGATTTGCAAATCTAATTTGGTAAAACACCAATTTCTCAATAAAAATATATTATAATAAACCAGATATTGATATAAGTTTATATAATAATATCAGGAATTTTTTATCTAAAAATTCCAAAAAAATTATAGATATTGATATAACTTAAGTTCAATCGGCCTAAAGTTCGATCACATATTATTGGAAATTTTTTAGATAAAAAAATTCCCGATATTAGTGCATAAAAAATTTATCACATATTATAAATATTGATTGATGTAACTAAAGTTTGATTATAATTACTATCAGGATTTTTTTATTGCACAAAAAAAATATATATATCATGACAGATATTAATATAACTAAAGTTCGATCATATATTATTGAGAATTTTTTTATTTAATGGATAGGATTTACCTGTACTAGATCTAGTACATTGTACTAGATTTAGTACATAATTAAACTTAATTATCTATTAATTTTTAAAATTAACTACTTAATTAAATATTTTTTAATAATATTTTAACTTATGGGCTACCTGTTTTAAAAAACTCATAGCTTTACATAGCTTTTTAAATTTTGTACATTTTTTTTAAAATTCGCATTTGCTAGTTTAACCTAGTTTTTAGCACATTTACTAGTAATTTTACAAAATATTTTTGATTATAAAAAATTTTTTTACTAAATAAATTTATTTAAACTATTAATAAAATTATAAACATAAGTTTGTTAGTTATAATTTTAAAATTTTATTTAAGATTAGATTAATATATAAGAAGTAATCTAAATTTGAAATTTTTGCTAGTAAATACTATATAACTAAAATATCCAATTTATATATAAAAATTAGATGTAATTTTTTTAAAATTTAAAGTAATATAACTTGAGATATACTAATTTAGGATTAAAAAAAATTTTGTAATTGAAATTAGATAATAAATATTTATAATTTTGATTAAGAATTTAGAAAATTTAATTAGCAAAAAATTTTTTAAACTCTAGCTAAACTCATATGGCTTACTATGTAAAGTAATAATTTGTAAAAATTTTCAAAAAAAGCTTATAATATAAGTAATAATTTTTATAATATAACTAATAATAATATTTTTTTTATAACAAGCCTATACAATTTTTTATTTATTAAAACTTTTAATTTGCCAAATATATTAATAAATTATAATTATAACTGACTTTACAAATGTACGAAATCTAGTACATTAGAAATCACAAAAAATACAATATATAAAAAAAATTTTTTTATAAAAATTTTATTATTAATTTAAAAAACAATACAGCTAAACTATTTTTGAATACTTATTAGATTTTTGTATATAAAAAAAATTAAGCTATTAATTTTTTTAAATTTTTAATGCATTTTTTAAAATGTACTATATTTCGTACAAAAGGGTAAATCCAATCTATTAAAAAAAATTCTGATATTAGCTCATAAATCATATATTACAAATATTAATCGATCATAATTAATATCAGGATTTTTTATTGCACAAAAAAAAATATATCATGACAGGTATTAATGCAACTAAAGTTCGATCACATAATATCATGAATTTTTTAGATAAAAAACTTCTGTATCATATATTACAGTTATTGATATAACTAAAGCTTGACCGTAATTAATATCTGATTTTTTCTTGTGTAATTTCTCAATATAATATTGCTATAAAGTCTTAATATTGATATAATATCTTCTATTTTATCAATTCTATGTTTTACCTATATAGTTTAGGAAGAAATATATCAACTATTTTATCAGCAATATGTAATTTTTTAAAGCGTTATAAATATAAATGGTAAGTTTCTTCATAATAACCTGCTATTTGGCAATAATTTACAAAAAATTTTACTATGCTAACTAAAAAAATTTTATAACAAGTCTTGTAGTGTATATTATTGACTAATAGAATCTAAAATTTTATGAAAAAATTAAAAACTCGTAAAGATATTACCATTTTTGTAAATTTGAATATATATATTTTCGCAAGTTTTCACCTAAACTTTAAATGCTTCCAGAAGCACTTTCTCAAAATAAAATCTCCAAAACATGATTTAGTAAGTTAATAGAATAGGTATTCAAAAGTTTTCAGCTAAAATTTTATCAAAAACAGATTAATATAGGACCCTGTACATCTAGTATAGAGGTCATACTTGTTTTTTTTTTTAGCAAAAACCCCTAAAATTTGAGAAGCAAAAAACAGTTTTTGCCAATTATCTTGGCATCCAGCGGACCAATTTAAACAAACTTTTTTTTAAAATGAAGATCTCAATGAGGCGCATCTAACAAAAAAAGTTTATTCAATTCTGATTACTAGATCAAAGGTTATTTAAACAAATATATTTTTCATTTTCAGCAAATTGGACCAAAATTGGCCAAAATCCAGTTATGACCTATATGAGAGATATCCGGGTCCTATTAATATTGACGAAGTTATGATAATTTTCAATTTGCTTCCAGATTCAAGATTTTTTAAAATTTTTAATTTTGATGAAAACAGAAAAATCACAATCACAGACTAGATTTTTACAAGTTCAAATAAAACAAGTTAATGCGCACTAATATAATCAATAGAGAATAGGCTAAAATTTTGGTTTCTAAAATTTAAATTATTTGGTTAAATATTCATTTTATAATAGCTTTTTTTTCATTTGGCACAGCTTTTTTATAATATACTTTTTGGAAATAGAGAATTTTTCATCAAAGATAATATGAAAATGTTTTTATTTGAATTTTATGAATTTATGGAATTCAAATAAAAAAAAATTCATTAAATTTGATCAAGTGGTTGCAAAGATATCTTTGATCAAAGTTTTAGAAAATTTCAAAACAAGTATCATATGACAGATACATTTAAATTTGTTGACAAACTTTGATCAAGAATATCTCTGCAACACCTGATCAAATTTGATGAAAATTTTTTTACTTGTTCTACGGATTCATAAAATTCAAATAAAAAAAATTTTCATAAAATTTGATCAAGTGGCTGCAAGAGATATCCTTGATCAAAGTTTTGTCAAAAATTTAAATGTATCTGTTTTATTGATATGCTTTTGAAATTCTCTAAAACTTTGATCAAAGATATCTCTGCAACCACCTGATCAAATTCGATGAAAATTTTTTTATTTGAATTCTATGGAATCATAAAATTCAAATAAAAAAAAATTTCATCGAATTTGATCAAGTGGTTGCAAAGATATCTTTGATCAAAGTTTTAGTGAATTTCAAAATAAGTATTATATAACAGATATGTTTAAATTTGTTAACAAAACTTTGATCAAAAATATCCTTGCAACTACCTGATCAAATTTGATCAAAATTTTTTTACTTATTCTACAGATCCGTAAAATTCAAATAAAAAAATTTTCATCAAATTTGATCAAGTAGTTGCAGAGATAACCTTGATCAAACTTTTGTCAAAAATTTAATGTATCTGTCATTTGATACGCATTTTGAAATTCTCTAAAACTTTTATCAAAGATATCTCTACAAGTTCTTGACCAAATTTAATGAAAATTTTTTTATTGAATTCTATGAATCCATAGAATTTAAATAAAAAAATTTTCATTGAATTTGATTAGGGTTGCAGAGATATCTTTGATCAAAGTTTTAGAGAATTTCAAAACGCGTATCACATGACAGATATGTTTATATTTTTGACAAAACTTTGATCAAGAATATCTCTGCAACCACTTGATAAAATTTGATGAAAATTTTTTATTTGAATTTTATGGATCCATAGAATAAGTAAAAAATTTTTATCAAATTTGATCAGGTGGTTGCAGAGATTTTCTTGATCAAAGTTTTGTCAACAAATTTAAACATATTTGTTATGTGATATGCATTTTGAAATTCTCTAAAACTTTGATCAAAGATATCTCTGCAAGCACCTGATCAAATTCGATGAAATTTTTTTTATATGAATTCTATAGTTCCATAGAATTCAAATAAAAATATTTTTATCGAATTTGATTAGTAGTTGCTAAAAATATCTTTGCTCAAAGTTTTAGAAAAATTTGGCGCAGCTTGTTTTTGATAGAAGTTTTGATTCTTTCTAAAACTTAAGCAAAGGTATCTTAGTAACAACCTAATCAAATTTGATGAAATTTATTTATTTGAATTCTATGGATTCATAAAATTCAAATAAAAAATTATTCGTTGAATTAGATCAGGTGGTTGCTAAGATACCTTAACCCAAAGTTTTAGAAAAATTTTGTGCAGCTTGTATTTTAAATAGATGGTTTGATTTTTTCTAAAACTTTAAACAAAGGTAACTTAGCAATTACCTGATCAAATTTGATGAAAATTTTTTATTTGAATTCTATTGATCCATAGAATTCAAAAAAAAAATTTTTCATTGAATTTGATTAAGTGGTTGCTAAGATATTTTTGTTCAAAGTTAAAATTTTAATTTCGAATTTTATATATTCAAAAGTGATTTTATATTTTAAAAACAGGTTTTACAATTTTATATATTCAAAAGGGGTTTTACATATTCAAAAGAAATTTACATATTTTATATATTCAAAAGTGAGTTTTAATAGCTATTACAGTTTTAAAAAATTTGCAATATATTTAATACTAGATGTTATAATTTAGTTTTTATCAAATTACTATAAAATTTATATGTAATAATACAACTTTTAGCAAATTTACTTGATTTTAGGGGTAGCAAAAATGTCTAAATTCATGAGATCAGTTATGACTATATGAGAGATGTCTGGGGTCCTCCTGTTATTAGAATAGTGAATGAAGGAGTAATCATTTTGGTCCCTGTTTTGATTGTTATTTTAGTTCTGGTTATTATTATTATTATAATGAGAATTGGAACCTTGTTGTTGGTCTTGTTTTCTACTATTGTAATCATGAATAAATGTATAGTGTACTACAATAATAACTGATATGAGGCTCTTTTATTTGAGAAGTTTGAGCATGGTTGTTAGCATAGGTAACAGAAGAAGTAGTGGTAGTCTGTGTCTGGGCTAAGTTGATACTAAGCTTAGCAATTTGATCAGTAAGTTGTTAATAGCCTGGTCTGTGTTAGTGGTAGAAGTACTGTATATGTCTGAAAATAAGCTACTACCTAAAATAAGCTACTCTCTGATTTTTTTAAAAAGTTTTAAAAAATTCGTTAGCAGTTGCTACATATAAAACTTTTTTTCTACTAAGTAAACTTCAAAAAGTCGACTAAGTAAAGTTGTTCAGCTCCACTACAGTAAAAATTTGGTATCATTTGAATAATTTTTTAGAAAAACTTTAATCTAGACCTAGTTTTATATTAATAATATAAACCTTATAGAGGTTTATATTCGTTTTTTTTATTTTAGACCCAAAATTTTCATATAATCAGCCAGTAATTGGGATTATATATAAATTTTTTTCATGCACTATGATAATTAGTTTTTTGTTGTTTTGTTGTTTCACTTTGCTTTGCTTCGCTTTCCCGCCTAAATTTTTTTTAGCTATTGTCATGTTGGTGTCATTGTGTTAGTATCATCGCAATGGTGTTATCGCAATAGTTTCGTCACAATATTGTTGTCGCGTTAGATGTTGTCATTGGTATCATGTCATTGCTAGTGTTATAGTTTCTTGGAGTTCTTGGAAGTAGCTTTTTTTTATTTTTTTCTCTTGCTTGTTATTTTTGTATTTACTTGGTTTGCTTAGGTTCGTATGTTTCTGAGATTTAATGGGCAACTGTGCACTTAAGATGACCAAACGCAGCGATTTCAGTAAGTATCTTTTTTTTTATATATTTATTTTTTTTTATATTTATTCTTCTTTTATGTTTATTTTTTTTTTTGCGGGTCTTGGATACTTTTGTTAGTTCAGAAATGGATTTGCTCTTTCACGGTTTAGGTGAGTTTTGTATCACAAAGTTTAGTAGTTTTTTTTTCTCTCAATATGTATTAATATTTTTTCTCTTTTTAGTTTTTTTGTGGACATTGGATTCTTTTTAGTTATTGAAATCGTTACTGGAGTCATTGCTAGAGTCATCGTTGGAGCTGTTGCTGGAGTCATGCTAGAATCATTGTCATTGGAATTGTTGGGGTTTGGCTCTTTGGATAAGCTGTACATTAGGTTTGCCTTTATCATTCATTAATTCTGGTACGTCATTTGGTTTTGGGTACGATTTCATTATATGATATCGTGGATGGAGCAGTTTTTTTGCTGTTTCTGGTTGTCGTTTCGGGTTGTCTTGGGTACCATTTCATTATACGACTTTGTGGGTGGTGCAGTTTCTTTGTTATTTTAGGTTGTTTTTGGAGTGGGTTGGGCATTATAATGGGCAGATCGATATAACACAATATAAATTCAGGCTGTGCTCTATTTTATTTTTTCTATCTTTTTTATCTTTTTAATATATGTATACAATTTTTAGTAGTTAGTATTATAGAAAGATTAATGATCACGATCTTTTATATCTTTTAAATTCTTTTTATTAAAAGATCTGAAAGAACTAAGTAATGTGTAGGATGTAAAAGATTAAAATAATTGCAGAATGAAAAGATAAAGGAGTGATAAGAACCTTTTGTAGTATTTTAATCTTTAATCAAAAAGTATATAAAGCCTTAAGCGCGCTTAACAGAGAAAATAACTCAGTTGAGTTGGTTATAGTTAAGTCGAGTTAGATTTAGAGAGTCTCAACCTTCGAAATTAGAGTAGAAGTGTTAGCTCTAAACTTTACCCTTTGTACTATTTTCTTGTTATATAAATAAAAATGTATACTTATTTTGTCCCATAAGAAAACACTATTGTTCTTGAAAACTTGTTAGTTGTACTAGTTTTGCTTATCCCTGTAATACCCGAAAAATCTATCGTTCGTACCCAATATAGAAAAGTAAAAACAGATTAGAAATCAATTCCTATATATATAAAACCTGTGAATACGCTATTGATTTTCTCATTTATCCAACAATAATTGAAACCCGTGATCTTGATTGTGAATCTCCGACTGCCTTTGGAATCTAATCGGACTTATGATCGATGCAATAATCAAATTTATCTGTGAAAACCTGGAAGCCCAATCGGCAACCCAATAGTTCTTATCCCGTAGCAAGACCCTACGAATCTTGAGACCCAGACCAAATCTTCTACGTCTCTTTTTGCCTGCCAAATCAAGGAACTAGGATTCTTGACCAATAATTTATAGAGTTTAGATTAGTTATAGGTGTTATTAGAAAGTTTTAGTATACGACCCCGATTTACATGTTTACAATTGGTAGTAACTGTGAGATTGAACTTTTTAATTTGTCTAAATCAAGAATTGAGATTTGAACTACCAAATCCAAAGCTTCTCTATATAAAAATTTCCTTCAAAATTTTAGTTTAGTTTTAACTAATTCAAGATGTCTGATGTAGCTGATTTCGACCTAGATAAACCTGCTAAAGAGGAACAACTACTTCCTTATATGAACCCTGGGATAATGAAGATCCACGTGATAACTATAATCAGGCCCAAAAACTCCTTCGAGATATTGCTCAAGCCTTTAGGGAGGTGGCCTAACATGATGTTCTAGCTGCTCTCAGGGAAAATTACTGAGTACATGTCCAAACCTTTAAAAGAGAAGAAGATGAGGACCCAGTGGAGTGGATTGAAGCCTTTGAATGAGCTGCTGATACTAACAACTGGACTAGGGCTAGGAAAATTAAAATTGCTTCAGAGCATCTGACAGAAATTGCTGCTAGTTGGTATAATAACCAAAAGGATGATCTCTTCTACTGGGATAATGAGAATAATCCTGAGGACAGTTTTGTTAAGTCATTTGTTAAATTTTGCAACCCCAGAAAGAAAACACTAATGGCAATTAGAATTAACTTCTCTAAAGCAAAAAGAGAAAGAAAAGGTGAACTGTTATACATACCAGTTTGAGAAATACTAAAAAGAGTTGATCCAGATCACCAAATACCCACCGCATATGTTATCTGAATGTTTATGAGAGGACTATGTGGAAAAACTGCTGTCCTAATGTCCGCTGATGATTTTGAGACATTAGATGCTGCTATAGTTAAGACAAGAAAAATAGAAGCCGGTTAGTACTATGAAAAGCGGGAACTAACCTATCAAGCTCTTGATAATTTAACAAAGAAAATGCAACAAATGGTAGTAAATTATAAAAATTAACTACTGCTCTGTCTGCAAGAGTTGAGTCAGTTGGCCCACAAACTTCTGCCAGTATACCTGACCCCAATATGCACAGTACCAACCTCAAAGAACCAGAAATGAAGGTTCACATGCTATAACTATGGTGAGCAAGACCACATTGTTAGAAATTGTCTAGCAGAGTGATGCCTGTCTACTAGAAATTTTTCTCTACCTTAGGAAGAAATAATGCCAATCTCGAAATGTCAATATGTGTGATATTATTACTAATAGTAGTAATTGAGAAATATATGCAATTAAAAGACGTGAAAGACCTGAATCTGAAACCAATTGAGATGAAAGGTTAAAGAAGAGGTCACATCTGATTCAGAACAGGGCATCTCATCTAACCAACCTATAGCTATAGAAGAAGTTGTTCCAGAACCTAACATGAACCCTTTACCAACCCACGTCGAAGTTCCCAATCGGATTTGAAGGCACAGAGGACTCTCCGTGGTGAACTTAATTTCTCCTTATAATATTGCAGAGGACCTGTTGAATCAGCATGCCAATGCCACTTATAGTCAACTATTACAAGTGCCCAAGCAGTAGCAGCATTTATCACAGGCAGTATGGCACCCTATTATCTCTACAACTGAGACTAGACTTCTGCATGGGCCTGGGCTATCCATGGGTACCCATGGGTAGTACCATAAGGGCCGGGCCTAGATACCGATTTCTGGGCCCTTAGATAAGGGTAAGGGCCCCAGGTGCTAAGTCCTTACAAAGTTGGGTAGGGCTTGGGTAATACAGCTTACTGCCCTTTTAGCTCATGGGTACCTGTTAACATATTTCACGTGACCATCAACCAATCATAATACAGGTGCGTAATACATATATATATGTAAATTTATCATACTTAACAATATAACTAATACAAATATTCTCTTAATTACCAATGCCCAACGCTTTTAATTACCAACACCCAACACTCTAGATTACCAATACCCAACACTATAAATTACCAACGCCCAATGCTCTAGAATACCAATACTAAATAAAGTACTTAGCGCCAAAGTACCAACACCTATAAAGTACATACCAGCGTACTAAGGTACGCGCCAATGCACCAAAGTGCCAACGTACGTACTAAATTATGTACCAATGCACCAAAGTACCAACGTATGTGCCGTATAATTTTTCTGTTAGATGGTATTTGCCATTGTATCTTTTTTTTTCTTTCTTTCAGGTTTTTTGATCTTTTTTATCTGTTTTGAACTTGATTAACAGCCTCCTTTTTTTTTCTCTAGGTATATTTCGTTGCTTGAATCATCATTGGAGCTGTCGTTGGGTCGGCGCCGTAGATTTCGTCTGTTAGGTAGTTTTTTGGCATAGTATCTTTTTGTTTCTTTCTTTCAGGTTTTTTTTCCATTCGTTTTGAACTTGACTCATACTGTTTTTTCTCTAGGCTTATTTTATTGCTTGAATTGTCATTGGTGCCTAATTGGGTTGGTGCCGTATATTTCATCTTTCAGGTATGATTTTTACCATTATATCGATTATTTTTCTTTCATTCTTTTCTGTTTTGAACTTTTTTTTTGATTTTTTTTCTCTAGGTTTATTTGTTGAATCATCGTTTGAACCGTCGTTGGTGCCTAATTGTGTTAATGGCATGTATTTCATCTGACAGAAGTGTATTGATTTTTTCTTTCGTTTTTTTTTCTGTTTTGAACTTGACTAACAACCTCCTGTTTTTTTGGAATTGTTTGTTGTTTGAATTGTCGTAGGGTAATGAACAACTTAATTTTTAGAATCATGTAATAATTCTTATCAGATTGAATTTGGACCGACTTTTAAATTTTCTTGTTATCATGCAATAGTAAAGTTTATGATTAAAAAAAAAACAAAAATTTTTAATACACAATCAAATTCTTTACAACATAAACGTGAAGAATGTGCAAATTATTTTGATTTCTTCTTTTTACTATCATTTGAATTTCTTGACCTTAAGATTTAATTCAAGCTAAAGTGTTAATTCTTATTTATACGCAATACGACTTTATACATCAGTTTAATTAAAGTTTATACAAAACTATAAAAAATAAATAATTGAAACCGTATAGTATAGACCAAATATCAATATTTATATTTTTGACAGGACCTATAGGTAGTTCGAAGGGTACCCGTGGCCCAGTGGGCTGGGTATAGGTACTAAGATCTGAGCCCTAGGGTAAGGGTAGGGCTCAGAAGATTGGCCCATATGCAAACGGGTAGGGTAAGGGTATCACTAGTACCCGGTCCTACCCGGCCCATGCGGAAGCCTAACTGAGACTAATCTAGTTGAAAATAATCTAGAGCACAGGACCTCCGCAGCAAAATGCTTTGTTAGGGTCAAGAATAAACCTATACTAGCTGTATTAAACTCCGGGGCTGCTAAGTGTATATAATATCTATAAAGTTAGCCAAGAAACTTGGTCTTACTATAAATGAGCCCTCTACTACAGTAGTTATTACTACAAATAGCACCTGAGAGCAGGCCCTAAGAAAATTAGTAGGTGTAAAATTGGCCATACAAAGTGCTATAGTACTTACTGATTTTCAAGTCATTGAAAATCTGGTTGAAATAATGTTGCTGGAGATGGATATGTTTCAAAAGGTTCATGCCTAGCTCTATTTCAATGAAAAAATGCTATTTATTCAGTATTTGGGTAAAAGTTTAGAGATACCCATATACCAAGCCAAAGAGGATAAAGTCAAATTACCTCAAGAGAAAATTGATGATGACAAGGACTTCTTCAATAACTATGAAGAAGAAAATGATTCTTGAAGAGGTCGAAAGTTACTATACCGAGGAAGCAGTAACGAATTAAGACAATCCAGCCATATACTTGATGGCTATAGAAGAGCTTCCTACCTTAAATACAAATAACCCAACCGAATTGACTTCAGAAGAAATTATAGAAAATTAGTTAAGAGTGCAACATTAAATGAAAAACAAGAGGAAAAAGAAAATCTATTTTGAGAAAATTTCAAGAACTCTTCGCACTGGGTTGAATCAACTCAGTCAATATTGAGAGGTCTAGCATGAAATAGATACGGGTAATGCCAAACCTATCAAGCAATTGGCCTACCAAATTGCACCAGACAAACAAGACTTTCTAAATAAAGAAATTGTAAGTTTATTAAGAAATGACCTTATTAGTGAAATCAAAAGCCCATGGGCCTCGCACAAAGTAATTGTTCCCAAAAAGAACGGCAAGCTTCGATTATGTATTGGCTATTAAAAACTCAACTCTGTGACAAAAAAGGATGCTTTTTCCCTATCACACATTGACGCCTTTTGGAAATTTTTGGGAAAACGGAGTGGTTTTCTTCTCTTGACCTGGCCAGTAGGTACTGGCAGATACGGATATCCAAGGATTATAGGGAGAAGACGGCCTTTATAACCAAACAGAGCACATATGCCTTTAATGTGATGCCCTTTGGTTTATCTAATGCCCAGCCACTTTTTAGAGGGCAATGAATCATATTCTATATTAAAACATAGGGAAATTTGTTGCCGTATATTTAGATGATATAATCATATACTCTAATATCTACTAGGATCATTTGGAGCATATGGCTGAAGTCTTTCTCAAATTAGCTGCAACAGGGTTAAAGCTAAACTCGAATAAGTATAAACTCTTTAAAAACAATATAAAATTTCTGGGTTATATAGTGGGAAAAGGGGCATCGAACTGGATGAAAATAAAGTAATAAAGGTTAAAAACTTTCCTGTTCCTGTTAATTTAAAGCAGTTAAGAGGCTTTATTGGTCTTGCCTCCTACTACCGCTGATTCACAAAGAACTTCACTACTATAGTAAAACCACTTCATAGATTGTTGGAAAAGGGAGTAAATTTTGAATGGAGACTAGCTCAAGAGCAAGCCTTCCAGGCATTAAAAACCCACCTTGTGACCACTCCAATTCTAAGATATCCAGACTTCGATAAACCATTCTACCTCTATACTAATGCATCCAGCATTGGATTGGCACAAAAAGATGAAAATAAAAGGGAATACACTATAGCAGTGTTGTCACTTGGATGTTTTTTGAACATTTTGGACATTTTTTCAAATTAAAATTACTTAAAATTTTATTAAAATAATCTATTTTAATTTTTTCACCAATGAGTCCAGCATCTAAAAAAATATATAATTCTATATTTTTTAAATTACTTATTGACTAGTTAACATGTGATATAGCCTTGGACGATTTTGGACAATCTTGGATGTTGGACAAAAAACATAGTATGGACACATCCAAGTGACAACACTGCACTATAGCAGTGTTGTCACTTGGATGTGTCCATACTATGTTTTTGTCCAACATCCAAGATTGTCCAAAATCGTCCAAGCCTATATCACATGTTAACTAGTCAATAAGTAATTTAAAAAAATATAGAATTATATATTTTTTTAGGTGCTGGACTCATTGGTGAAAAAATTCAAATAGATTATCTTAATAAAATTTTAAGCAATTTTAATTTGAAAAAATGTCCAAAATGTCCAAAAAACGTTCAAGTGACAACACTGCGCTATAGCATATGCTAGCAAGAGTTTAACCTGCTCTGAATGAAATTATGCGGCCACTGAATTAGAGTGCTACGCCATAGTATGGGCCGTGGAGTATTTTCATCATTATTTAGGATATAAACCCTTTATCATTGTCACTGACCACTCAGTTATAAAGTGGCTACAATACTCAGCCTTAAAGGGAAGAAGAGCCCGATGGATACTCTGCCTCCAGCCCTATAATTTTACTATTGTACATAGGGCCGGAAGGAGACATAATAATGCTGATGCTCTATTACGAATAATAGAAAAAACTTTAAAGGATAAAAGGACCACGAATCAAACTTATAATTATTATCAGAAAGCAGCAGATATAGGGAATATGGGAAGCACATATAAACTCCTACAAAAACTGCTAAAAGATCGACCTACCAAAGCTGTAGAAGAAGCGGAAGTTTTCTGAATCACTCCCAAGAATATTTCACTAAGGACTCTAACGAAGAAATGGAAATCACCAATTGGAACCACTATACTAGGATGAGAGAAAGAGAGTGAAGGAGAAATGAGCGACACTGAATATTATAAAGGGAACAAAAAACTTACCCGCAGCCAATAGAGCAAGAAAGGTTGCAGGAAGTGTTAATACAAGTAGCTTGGGAGCTGTGGCAAAAAGCAATCTGAAGTGGACAAATCGATTATAACTTGGGACCCCACGCAGAAATGAGTTGCAACTTATGGATATCGATGAAGTATATTTGATAGATATACGTTAATGGAGAGATCCAGTTACTGGCTTGGAGTTCGAAGAAGAAATAGATCAAGAAACCTTTACTTGGGAGAATTCTTCCTTCACCTGGAATCAAGCCAGCTGGGATAGCAGCACTAGCAAAGATTTATGCCTGATATAGAAATCGAACCTGACGAGTGGGCCCAACCTTTCGATGAATTTATTGACTAAGAAGCATATGATAGTGTATAAGGAAATAGAAAAGAAAAAATTACTTGCTATATCCAAAAAAAACAAAAAAAAGATGAAGAAGGCTTGGTAAACAATTATGCCAAACTCGAAAATAGCATAAAACATTGATTGCCCAGAATATCAATTAATTACTTACTATACAGTGTTTCCCTCCTTCATATCAACTTTTTTACTCAAATTTTTTCTTATCAGAAGTTTTTTTCTTAACCATTTTTCGGTCTAGTCTATAAGTCGAAAGTCAAGGAAAATGAGTAAAGAAAACGTGCCTGTTCGCAAAGTTAACCTTTTTACTATTTGCCTAGCCTTATCTCATTTTTCCAGTAAATTTCCGTGGCAGGTTTGCTCTATTTTCTTACAAATTTTTCAGTAATCCTGAAATTCAAAATACCTGTAAAAGATTAAGTTCAAGCCTATTCATCCAACCGGTATATAAAAAAAATTTTTTTTTATCAAACCAGATAATAGAGTTGGATGATCAGGATGAAATAGGGCGAGAAAAGGGGCCCTATTCAGTCAAGATTAGGAAAGAATCGAACTATTACTAGATATTAAAAGAAATTAAACATTAGAGTAAACTACTCATCCTTTACTGAAACAAACACCGAAGGAAATCATTGGTGTCACCGCGATCTTTCAAAGACAAATAGAGCTATTAAATTACCTTGCAAATCTTACTGATAGGAAAGAAGGCTTAGCTAGCTGTATAGAAAAACTCTGATATTGACTCAAGTAATCACTTTATTCAGCGAACAATATAAGTTGATTTTATAACTCTGTACCATGTAAGATTACCTAACAGAAACCTAATTGGCAATTGTGACCAAGCCCCGATTCACAGGCCAGAATTCGTCTAAAAATTTAAGCCATTAAAAGGAGCAGCGACTGGAGATTAATCAAGGTGTGGCATCATGCAAGAGAGAAAAATAGCAACCCTCATATTATATGAAAAACCCAACGTTAAACTAAATCCAGACCAGGTTGCCAGTATCCTAGCAGAAAAAGCAAACTGAAGAAGACAAACATAAAGCACTCTGGGGAAAAAAACAAAAATGGAACCTCAGCAATATGCAGCACTAAAGAACTATATCCAAAATTGGCAATTTTTATCACATTATGATGATCAATAGTGGGACCAGTTGAGCAAACAAAGCTATCAATATTTAGTCCAAAATGGAAACATATTTAAGCCAAATAAGAAAAAGAAATTAATTCAAGTACTACAAGAAACAGAACTGGAAAATATTCTAGTCTTGGCGCATAATCACCCTATGGGAGCCTATTTTGGAAAGGACATTATGTTTAACAAGATTCGTGAGTTGTATTATTTGCCAAAGATGTACACTGATATAAGTAATTATATCAAGACGTGTGAAAACTGTCAAAAACATAGGGGTAGGAAGACCAAGAACTATTGAACCTAATACCTGTAAGAGCACCTTTTCACAGAATAGGAAACATAGTTGGTCCTTTACCAGTTACGCCTCGATCAAACAAATACATAGTTATAGCAACTGGCTATATGACCAAATGGCCGGAAGCTCGTGCCATCCCTAGAGCCATGTGGAAAAGGTACCCAAGTTCATTTATGAAGAGTTAATTTGCAGGCATAGATGCCCAAGTATTATACTATCGGATCAAGGCTCGCACTTTCGAAACTAGGTCATTGATGAACTTCTTGCGGCTTTGAATATCAAATATCACTATGCTACCCCTATCATCTACAGACAAACGGGCTTGTAGAATGTTTCAATAAAACACTATGTAGTGCTATAGCAAGATTGGTAACTAATGTAACAGATTGGGACCTGCTAATCCCATTCATCTTGTTCGCCTATCATACTGCAAAGCAAGTTATGACCCAAGAAACACCCTTCTACCTAATATATAGAAGAAATGCTTAGTTACTTTTACATCCGAGTGAAACTTAAGACTTATTAAATGGTACTATTATCCAACAATTGTATAAAATTAATAATGTTCTACCAGAAGTTCATAAAAGGGTGCTGCATCAAATAAAGGAGGCACAGCAAAAACAAAAGAAGAAACATGATCAACACCTGAAAGTTACACCTGATTTTAATATTGGTGACAAAGTACTCATTCTAGATGCAAGGAAAGCCTGTACCCATAGTCACAAATTAAGGCCAAAATAGAAAGGACCATATTACGTGCAGGATGTTCTCCCCAACAACGCGTATAAGCTTCAAGAAACAAGTAATAAAGTATTGGCAACACTTGTGAACAAGACATTACTAAAAGCTTATCACAAATGAGAAATATAAAAAGGTACTAAAAGAACATGCTAAAAGGTAACAAGAGCAAGCGAAAGAAGAATGACCTACCAAAGCCTTCAAAGTATGACAATCACTACAGTATTACAGATCTATATTGATCTGAATACCTTGAACCTCTTTTCAGTCCTACCCACACCATGCCCATTCAATGAGGAAAGTGACCTCATCACGAAAGCTGGTATTGCTCATAGATATATCATTAGAGTGGTTAGCATAGGTGATTGTATTGAAAGCCTAGTTTATGCTTTCTACCTGGGAGCCTTAATTACAATGTTTCCCCCAAGACAACTAACTCACCGCATTATGAAGGGCCATAACCCAGCATTACTATACCAGCTCTATAAAGCTATACCAACTATTTGCATCTTTGGAGTGGAACAATTCTATTGCACCAACTGGACCACCCTTACAAAAATTCGTCACTTAACTACTGCAGAGTATGAAGTTTATTGGATGAATAATATCCAAAACTGGAAAAAGCAAGGAACATTTTCCTTGTGCTTGTTAATTATATATATACATTTTTTTATTTACTTTGTTCCGGTTATTTCATTTATACATCATAAAAAAAAAAAATAATAATAATATATATATTTTTTTTACACACATTTGTTAAACGGACCTGATAATAGAAATAGGTTGGTCAGGATGAAATTGGCAAGTTAAAGGGCCTATTTATTTATTTATCCAAAGTACTTAAGATGATTGGAAAGAAGAACTTGATAATTCAACTGTGCCAGCAGGAGCCACAGGAGTACCAAAAAGAAGGATAAAAAAAAATGTCAGGACAGCAATAAGAAAGGATACATCCATATCTTATACCAGATAAGACTTAAAGGCACTGGATGGATATCATAGTGTAACCCATACATATTGCAGGCTCGTAAATAGCTAAGAAAGGAGACATTCATCAGGTTGAATGCTGCTATCAAAATGGAATTGGCATTGAAAAAGATGAACTGGAAAAGAGTAAAGTACTACCATATCATATCCTAAAATCTGACATTAAGCCAAATTCAGACTGAGTAGTCGGTAACCCAGCACCAAGCTATAGTAAAACGATTAAATTATGTTTACTGTAAGGACAGTAAACATTATATTACTGGTTGCAAAGAAATAAATTTCTTTTAAAAAGGCTACAAAAATCCTTGCATACCGAAAAATAATCAATACTGATGACTATAGACGAACTCCTTATTCAACAAGACTTACTTGCTACCGAACCTGCGTTCATAGTTCCCACATCCTGTCCCTATGATGAGACCCAAGGAATTGCTATATAGTTAGCCCTCGCCCATGACGAGTAAAAAGAGCTAAAGCGAGAGGCAGAAGAATTGATACATTAGTATACTTCTTCTACTTTGTGCTTGTTTTTGTACTGCTACCAGTCCTAAAAAAGCAGCTGCACGAAGAAAGTATGGTAGCTATTTCATCAGAGCAGCTACTCATATCTACCATTTGTTTGAACCCTATGGAATTGAACAAATCTATAGGACCTAGCATACAGGATCTTCAGAGTCTCAAAGCTCTCGAAGGATTCATACGAGAACTTAACACAACATGAACTTGTGGTACAAGCTTTATTTAGCAAAGGGGAGTTGTAATGGGCAAATTGATCTAGTACAATCTAAATTCAAGCTGTGCACCATTTTATTTTTTCTACCTTTTTTATCTTTTTAATATATATACAGTCAGACCTCCCTATAGTCACACCCCATATAGTCACACCTCTATTTAAGCACCTGATTTTGTGCGACGGACTCAAACATAGAAAAAAACTCCTTATAGTCACAAATTACTTATAATCACTATCACCATGAAAATTTGATTTTTTAACAATTTTATTATAAAAAACCCTCATTATAGTCACCAATTTTTAACTAAATATGGATTATATAATCTGATTGGCCAATTTTCATATTCACATATATTTAAAATTATCTATTAATTAAAAATCTGCCTGTCAACAAGAGAGTGATCCTATAGGCGAAATATGGAGTGCTTCCATCTAAATGTTTTTTCTTTACTAAGTTAATGATATATGCCCACTAATTGAAAGTTGTAGAGCTCGTCGAGACGCATCTAACGGTAGTTAGATCATCCAAATCGGCCCAGTAGATGGCGAGTTATCGTCGAAAAACGATTGGCCAACTATATAAAAATCTGTGACGGAGATTACATATGAAAATCACTATAGGCGAAATGTGGAGTGCTTCCATCTAAAACTTTTTTCATACTAAGTTACAATACATGTTCACTAATTGAAAGTTGTAGAGTTCGTTGAAATGCATCTAACGGTGGTTAGATCATCCAAATTGGTTCAGTGGATGGCGAGATANAATGTGGAGTGCTTCCATCTAAAACTTTTTTCATACTAAGTTAACGATACATGCCCACTAATTAAAAGTTGTAGAGCTCGTCGAGACGCATCTAACGATGGTTAGTTCATCCAAATCGACCCAGTGGATGGTGAGATATCGTCGAAAAACGATTGGCTGACTATATTGTTTACATAGAGATTTTATATAGTCGGCCAATCGTTTTTCGACGATATCTCGCCATCCACTGGGTCGATTTGGATGATCTAACCACCGTTAGATGCGTCTCGAAGAGCTCTACAACTTTTATTTAGTGGGCATGTATCGTTAACTTAGTAAGAAAAAAGTTTTAGATGGAAGCACGCCACATTTCGCCTATAGATGACCATAATAAGGTATTTTATTTATAGTCACACCTCTTTACAATCACCAAAATAGGGTGCGACAAACTTGGTGATTATAGAGAGGAACGACTGTATACTATTTTTAGTAGTTAGTATTATAGAGGGATCAATGATCACGAATCTCTTATATCTTTTAAATCCTTTCATTAAAATATTGAAAGAACTGAGTAATATGTAGAATATAAAAGATTAAAATAATTTGCGAAATGAAAAAGGGATAAAGGAGTGATAAGAACCTTTTGTCTCTAATCAAAAGTATATAAAAGCCTTAAGCACGCTTAACAGAGAAAATAACTCAGTTGAGTTGGTTATAGTTAAGTTGAGTTAGACTTAGAGAGTCTCAATCTTCGAAATTAGAGTAGAAGTGTTAGCTCTAGACTTTACCCTATTTTTCTGTTATATAAATAAAACGTGTACTTATTTTGTCCCATAAGAAAACAATATTGTTCTTGAAAACTTGTTAGTTGTACTAGTTTTGCTTATCCCTGTGATACTTAAAAAATCTATTGTTCGTACCCAATATATAAAAGTAAAAACAGATTAGAAATCAACACCTTATATAGATAAAACCTGTGAATACGCTATTGATTTCTTCATTTATCCAACAATAATTGAAACCTGTGATCTTGATTGTGAATCTCCGACCGCCTTCGAAATTTAATCGGACTTACAATCGACACAATAATCAAATTTACCTGTAAAAACTTGGAAGCCCAATCGGCAACCCAATAGTTCTTATCCCGTGACCTTATAATACTTCTATTATCCTACGGAGGATATTAGCAAAACTTTACGAACCTTGAGACCCAGACCAAATCTTTTCTGCCACTTTTTGCCTGGAAAATCAAGGAACTAGGAGTCTTGACCGATAGTTGTATAGAGTTTAGATTAGTTATAGGTGTTATTAGAGAGTTTTAGTATATGGTCCTGATTTACATGTTCATAGTGTGCAAATAAAAATGTGCGTAGCATTTTTTTTTATATTTGTTAATAAATTTGTTTTTTTTATAATAAATAATAGGGTATTGCTATTCGCATCATGGTTTTTGCTATTTGCACCATGGTTTTTGTGTAACATTGGAACATTAATCAACTTTTTCTATTTGCACCATGGTATAGTTACACAAACATTTGAAAAATTTTATTTTGCACCCCAAATATATGTTGTTAATCTATAAAAAAGTCGTGTTTTTATTGGTGCAGCATTAAAAAGGTCTAAGGTTATACAAAAATTGCAAAATCCTTATTTTGCACCCCTATATGTTGTTAATCTACAAAAAAAGGCGAGTTTTTATTAGTGCAACATGAAAATAGCCCAAGGTTACACAAAATTGCGAAACTCTAGCCCGCATTATGTTAAGGCCTTAAAAATTAGGGTAAGGGTTGGGCCGCATTATGAAATTAGTGTTAGGGTTGGCTCGCATTATAAATTAGCCTACTAGATTAGGTTACCAAAATAAAAATTGTGTAACATTATACAACATTAATGGTGTCGTAACTGTTAATCTACAAAAAAGGTGAGTTTTTATTGGTGCAACATGAAAAAGTCCAAGGTTATACAACATTGCAAAACTCTGGCCCGCATTATGTTAAGGCCTTAAAAATTAGGGTAAGGGTTGGCCTGCATTATGAAATTAGGTTTAGGGTTGGCCCGCATTATAAATTAGCCTACTAGAATAGGTTACCAAATTAAGACTTGTATAACGTTATACAACATTAGTGGCATCATAACTATTATTCTACAAAAAAGATGAGTTTTTATTGGTGCAACATAAAAATGGCCCAAGGTTACACAAAATTGCAAAAAATCTTTTTTATATAGTGTTAATTTACAAAAAAGAGGAGTTTTTATTAGTGCAACATATATTACTATGGTGCAAATAGAAAAGATTAATTGATAATCTAATGTTATACAAAATCCATGGTACAAATAGCAAAAACCATAGTGCGAATAGCAATACCCTAAATAATATATGTTTTTTTATAATAAATATGGTTTTTTTATATAAATAACGAATTTATTATGTATTTTTTTTTTTTTTTTTTTTTTTTTAAAGAGAGGTCTTTCCTCTATATCTTTTATTAATAGTTAATTATTCAATTTATTACAAATGTATAATTACTATACTAGAGAGATAGGGGTAAGTGCTAATTTACTCTCGACCATTTTTTTGCTAGATTGGTCGAAGACCTCTACTCTAGTCTGTGATAAGTTTGGCTAACGAAGTATATCCTAATTGAATAAATTTATGTAATTTGTTTTCTAAAAATTCTTTACTAATAGGAAGCGTTTGTGTCATTGTTGGTGGATCGATCCTCGGTGGGTTTGGGACTCTGTCAGAATGTCGAAAGGCTCTAGAAGGGATCCAATATTTTTTATGGAGTGTTTTGATTATTTCATGATAAAGAAAGGGAGTGTATCTATTCTGCTTGTACTTAGAATTGGTGGGGAAAAGAGTGGAGTTGGTGATTAGGCTAAAAGGCATTTTTTTCTCTATATGTAGATATGTAAAGGATCTTATGAATTCATTCGGATCCTCCAGTGGTGATTCAGTTTCAGTTGCCACTCTTTGTAAAATTCGACGTAATTCTTCTCTCCATAGTAAGTGATTGGATACACAGGTGAATATGTGCACTATGTCCTCTGGTTCCGCATAATAGCGTGGGCACAAATAATTTGGATTTTTGCTAGAGTTGCGATAATGGAGGAGTAAGTGAGTAGGTAGTTCCTCTGCGATTAATTTTACTTTAAAAGTTTTTTAATTGTGACAACGATGAGTGCGTATATAAGGCAGCTGGTTTGTTAGCAAAGAAAATATATTTTAGAACATGGTCCCACTGTATATTTCCTATATATGTTTCCTATAGTCGTATTCGTTGTTGGTTAAACCACTGTAACAAGTTAGTGATCCTACTAATATTTTTCAATATGGATTTTGTTTGTAATATACACGGGATGTTCAGCAGTTCTATAGTGTAAGCGTTGTATCAAAGCATTTTGGATTAATATCCAAATTATATATAGTCAGTGGTTTTTGTGCCTTGAGTTCAGGATCTAATTTTGCAGTGACTTTTCGGTCCCCTATTGATCCTCTGAATATTTTTAGAAGGCTAGAATAGTCTTCTTTGTTAAGTAGGTCAAGCTTGTAAGATTCTAAATTAATTATTTTTTGAATTATCTCCACTGTTTGTCTATGATTTGTAACAATTTGAAGGTTGGTGTTACTTGATATAGTTGAAAGTAGGAATATTAACATTGTTAAGATAGAATGTAAACGAGATGGCCAGATTCTGTTGGTACTGCCAAAGGTTTCTTCTTTTGATAATAATTTTACAGCTGCAGTATATGAGGGGTATGTTGTGGATCCAATCACTCGAGTCTCTTTTATTATTGATAAGTATATTGAGAGGTTTCATTTTTTAAAATTGTCTTTTGTTAGTGATTCCCATAGTTCCAACGAGGGATCGATGAAAGCTGAAAATGGTCTTGGTGGAAGGGTTAGAGGTATCGGGTTTGGTTCTTTTTGTGGTTGAAGCCTGATATTTAGTGCTTTGTATATAACTGATATTTTTTCATAAACTATCTGCTTACTATCTACTTGAAGGCTGTATGCCCTATCCCTTAGGTGAAAGTAGCAATGATCTTCCGATAGTGATCTATCCTTCAGAATACAGCCCGTACAAGGCTCAAGTTTGTTATTTGCAGTAATTATATAATGTTTTGCTTTAGGATACTGTTGGGAAGAGCTAGTTATTTTTGCGAATTTTCTGTTTCTTTTGTGAATCCATGGTGTTAGAATAAAGGGATTCGGAGTGATTAGTATTGTTGTAGAATTTGTGTTTCCACTCAAGATCTCTTGCATTGTATGTATCCAATTTGGAGGGCGACCTCTTGGAATTTTTTGAATATTGTGATGGATTTCCGTCCAGGATAGGAAGTTACTGTTCTTTAGGTCTAGCAGCTGTTCAGCACAATAAATACTATGTCAATTCATTTTTTCTTTTAGAATGTGCCTTTTGGGATGGTCCACTAAGAATTGATCAATCGAAGTACCCTTTAGTCGTTTAGTGAGTATTGGCCTGTGATTAAGTGGTTTGTCCCAGGTGATTCCCAAGGATAGGCCAGCGATAATCGACTGTGCTGTGTGTGTGTGATTTTGTCTATGAGGAAATAGTGGTGAGTAACGTAAAATGGATTTCTCAGTATTTGCTGCTTCCTGTAATTGTTGTATCCGCATTTTCAGAAAGAATTTATCGAAATCTTTATGATTTAGGTTTTTTAACAGGAGTGATACAAGTGCGTTATTGTGGACCTGTAGTAGGTTATCCAAACCATAAATCTTCAGATTGTGCAAGAAAGAATTCGGGATTCCTCTTGCAAGTCCTCCTTTTTGTTTAACTATACTAATACATATTCTATTAATTTTTTTTATCTGAAACGGTTTCAGATATACGGAATGTAGCCTATATTGTAGTCGAGGGTAGATCACTCTATTGATAATATAGATCGCCTATTTTTCTGTTATTTTTGCTAGTCGAAGCTTTTTTAGGTTCGTTTGCACTTCCGCAAGTACTAGATGCTGAATTGGATGTGGTGAGTTCCTCGCCATAAACCATGCTCTGAAGTATCTTATCGGTATATCCTGAAGCGTAAATGATTGAGTTGTCAAATTCAATTATGGGGGTTGTTTCTTTTTTAGTATTCGTGATAAGATATGACTTTGATGGGTTCACTCTTATGTTATTGTATTTATAAAATGAGGTAACGACTGAGATAATGTTAGATAGTATAGTTTTGTCATGTGCAAGCCATAACGAGTTATCTATGTATGCCATTACTGCCATACATATTTGGCGTGGTGGGTTAGTAGGTATGCTTTTTGTATAACCCTGGAAGGAGTGTTGGATGCGTGAGATCAAGGGGTTGTAGTATATTTTCCAGAGGAGGGGGAAAGAGTCTCTCCTTGATCGATCCCATCTGCTACATCGTAAGGTTTTGTTAAACCCAGATCTGTAATCACTCTATTTTCCTATTGTTTAGTAGGTATAAGAGCAGGTTGATTATTTTTTCTGGTATTTTTATCCTTATAAGTGCTTTTTCCAGAGTGGAAATATGCACAGTGTCAAATGCTTTTGACATGTTCTGGACAAGTGCCCAGATTTCTTTGTTTTCTGTTTGGGCATCTTCTAGAATATAAGTGAAGTTTGAAAGTGGTTGAGACGTCAATTGTCCTGGGAAGGCCACAAAGTTTAAAGAGGAGAGAACTTCATAATGCATTACTGGGATTATTATTCTATAGTTGATGATTTTTGTCAATAATTTCCATGTGTGGTCAATTAATGTAATAGGTCTTGTGTGATTCAAATTATAGTTATAGCGATCTTTTTTTGGGATTAACCATAAATTAGAATGTAACCATTGCTTAGGTAAAATCTCCATTTGTAGGCAGGCATTAAGTATTTTTAATAGAAAATGTAGTGCATTTTCTGGAAGGTGTTTTAATATTTTGTTAGGAATTGCTATTGGGCCGGGGGCTTTGTTAATCGGGAAATGTTTGATTGTCTCTTTCAATTCCTGTAAGGTTATATCGTGTATCAAGTTAGTGTAAATTGATGGTAGGATGTTTCTTAGGGGAAGGTATTTTTTCTTCTATTCGTCTCCAAGGCTTAAGTCGCCCGAGTTAAGTCTTGTCCATGTTTTTGAGTATAGTCTGATGTGATCTAAGATTTCTTCTTTATCTAGTAGAATTTTATCAGGGAGAATGACTTTGTCAGTGCGAACAGGTTCTGCCTTCCTTTGGAGGATGCTGTCCAACATTCTGCAAGTGTGATCTCTAAAATCCTTGTATCTTCGATTGATGTAAAAGTTGATTTTCTCTGTCACTTTCTGCTGTTTTTCGTAATTCCGGCTTGTCCATATCGTGTGTTTATTCATTTTTAAGGTTGAGATTATTATGTCCCTGTTGTTTGTAAAGTCGTTGATGACAATTGGTTCAATTTCCAAGTCAGTTAACTTGGATATCTTTTCAAGGAGTTTGTTTATTTTTTCTAATGTCTCAGGGTTCCCCTTGGTTATTAAGCTTAAAGCTTTGTTTATATTCTTCAGAGCGACATGCAATTTTGTTGCTTTTAGAGATAGGGCATAGTAGGTTCTAGGGCTATTAAAAGTAAATGGGACCTTTCTATTAATTATGGTTTTGATTTCAATTGCCCAGAAGTTCCAGGCTCTATCCAGTTCCTTCTTATTCGTTATCAGGTCATTTAGGCTTTTCTTCTCAAAGTTTTTTCCCAATTCATCTGTGAAATTCTTTTAATTATCTACTAACATTTTGTTGTAGTGATGCACTTTCCGTTTCCTTTTTTTGTTTCTTTTATTTTTGTTGATCCTCTTACTTAGGGCCTGTGTGTGCCAAGTCGTTGATATTATACAATGATCACTGCCTGTAATGTATGTTGCATTTTTTAGTATTGGCTTTTCAATTTCTAGGAGCATGTTTTGCAGTACCTATATATCATCGATTTGACTTTGAGAGGAGGGTCCAGTCCAAGTATGAGAAGCAATACTATGGAAATCCAATAGACTTGTTGCTCCCAACTAGAGGTTGTACCCGAAATAAATTTCAAATTCTGGATAACCCGCCCATTTTCCAGATTATTACCGGGTCACAGACTGGATTGTTTTAAAAAATCTGGGTTACCCGGGTGACCCGGTTGACCCGGTTTGTTTGATTGGCTAATGCAAAATTGAGGTAGATCTTAATGGTATGTAATTTTTTTAGAGGTTGTACTCGTTAAAAAATTTAAGCTCCGGGTTACTCACCCATTTACAACATTATAAGCTGGGTCATCTTAATAATCCGGGTAACCCAGTGTTTTTGATTGGTTGATGCAAAAACATAAATTCTCTTATATGCATTTTTTTTAAAAAACTACGTATAATGATAATGGTAACTGATAAATTTATTTAATTTTTATGTATAAAATTTAATATATAAGTTTAACCGGCCTAAAAATCATTCGGCAAATTTTACAGGTGCCCCGAGAATCATGATAATAGCTGTAACATAATCAGTTTATTCTCCAACGGCTAGAGGCCGTCAGAAAATAAACTGGGTTTAAATAATAATATTTAAAATACCTTACTCCCAATGGACATACGTACTGTACATACGTTTGTACGTCACATTATCATGCTTATGGATAATTAATCCAGGTCACCCGGTTAACGATAGCTATGACCCAGTTGACAGGTGTTAACCGGATTACCCGAGTAACACTTATACGGGTACAAGCTCTACTCCCAACGAATTCAGAGTTTTGAATAGTGGTGGTGGTTTGTTTCTGTATTGATTTGAATTGAAGTCACCCATTAGGAACAATTTCCAGTTTTTGCTTTTAGCTTCTCGTATCCATCTGTCTGCTTCTTTCTGTGCTTTCTTATTTAAGGTCGGGTGGTTGGAAGGAATGTATATAGATAAGACTCTAGTTTTATTATTGTCTGGTAAAAATAAGTCAATCATAATTAATGTTCCAGGGACCATTTTGATATTGTGGATATAGGGTTGTAAAGCACTACAGATCATAAGTGCGGTGCCTAAGCTGGATTCCTGTTGATTGTTTTTATATAGTTCAAAGTTAGAAGTATATATGCCATATAAAGGGTTAGTAAGTTCTTTAACTCGATTGGGCGTAAGCTTTGTTTTGGATAAGGCAACAATATGCATATTTGCTTCCACGCAGAATTCTATCCATTCCTGTAACTTTTCTGCTCTGGAGCGACCTCTAATATTATGAGTTGTGATATTAATTCCTTCCTCAAAGGAGAAGCCGTATTTGTGTTCCACTACAAGTTCATTTGGTTTTGTATTAGTATCGTTGGTTTTGTTATTAGTTTGTTCAGTTGTGTTAGTGATTGTTTGGTTTCCGTTGCCCATCGAGGATGGGCCTGGTTCGGTGTTAGATTCACTCATTAGAGATTGGATCGATGGGGCATTTGGCTTCCGGACTTCTCCTACTTTTTCTTTTCCTTTGAGTTTGTTTTCGGTTTCCGAAATAAATCAAATCTGGGCTAAGGCAGATCTCCAATTGGTCAAAGAGGAAAGATGGTATGTTATTGATAAGGAAATGTTCTCTCAATTTCTCAATTGTAGCATTAATATTATCATGTTTTTTAATTGGTAATTCTGTGTCCATTATGTTTTTCTTTTGTAGGTGAAACTTGAAATCATTAAGGTTTAGAGGTATTCGAGGAGTTTGATCCTCTGTTTGTCTGTCGTCTTTATATCGATACAGGATTCAGGTATCTTGTGAAAGTAGTAGTGCTGTCTTAGGTCTTGCACCGCTATGGACAGCTGCTTCCGTGTGGTTATTGGAGTAGTCAGGTTCACTTTCACCACCTCAGCTGGCACTATTGGCAGAGTTGGTAAATTCGTATAGTTGAAGTTCGCATAAGTCAAAGGGAGAGGAGTTGGTATATTGTAATATCTCGGAATTAATCTGAAGAATTCATTCACAGCTTCGGTTGTAGTCATTGGAAAAGGGAAATCCTTCTATCTCAATTTTGCAGGATTATTTAGTAGACGTTTTCGAGATAGAAGGTAATCATTTGGAAGTCAGTTAAAGTTATAGTCAACCTGCAAAAGCCGGATATGCTCTTTAAAGTCTTCCTCATCTACAGGTAGAAAGGGAAATTTTTCCCTCAACCTGGGGGTTAAATCCTGAGGAGTTAAAGGTAATGGCGGTTTGGATAGAGATAAGTCAAAATAGATATCCAGAATTCTATTAAAGATGTAATATTTTTGTAATGTGGCTCTATATGTTGGTAAATCCTTCAGTTCCTCACTATTACAGATTGGAAAGAATTTCTGCACCATCTCGTGCAGCTGCCTGTAATCTGCTGGTATGGGTTGGCATGTATCCGAGATGTAATTTTCAGGGAGAGAAGTAAATTTGAAGATAAGTCTTAGGGCTTTAACTTTTGGGCCTAGGGTCTGTTTAGCTTCTATTGGTAGACTGAATGGAATCACTGATTAAGTCTGAGTGCACTTCCGTGTAGTGTTGAGATAGTTCTAATCGTGATTCAACAATTTCCTCAGATATCAATTTCCTGATTTCGTTAAATTCCATGTTAATTGCGATCTTTGCAAAGTTTGATAGATATAAGAGATATCTTGTAATTTTCTAGGCATCTAAGCTATAAAATCTATTTTTGTTAGATAATCTAATGCTAGTTTCGCTCTAAGCAGATCGAATAATTGGTTCCTATTATGCTTGTTAGTTGCTAACACGTTGTATTGTTTTTTGTAGAACTCTAATGCTAGGATGAATAGATTGTTAAACTCTGTCTGGTGTTGTGGTCTGCTTGTTTGGATCCTTGTAAAACTTCTAAAGAAAGCAGTATCTCTATGTCTGAATTTAGCTGCTATGGCCGGGGGTATGTGTAATGACGTTGGAAGAGTAGCCAGTTTATATCTTATGAATTCACACAAATTATCACGTGAGGTTAGTGAGTTCATTATTTTTTCTCTGTCCCATAGCTCATCATCGAAAGTTTGCAATTGGGTTCCTCTTATTTTAGTGATTTTTTCCTTTATGTGTGCAGCCCATTTTTTTTCTTGGTCTAGTCTACATTGTTGAGTGGCTAAGCTAGGTTTCCAAGTATAATCCTTGTTACCTTTTAGGGCTTGACTGTAACTCAGTTTTTGGGTGGTCGATGATTTTTCCTGGATCGTATCTACAGATTCCGTATCCATCCCAGAGTCGGAATCATCATCCATTAATTCTTTACCGTTATCCAGCAGCTCCTGATTCAGAGATTGGTGTGAGGGTGTTAAGGTTGCCGAATGGGGTAAGGTCAGGGTGGTATCCGGATCTGTTTCCATTTCATCAAGTGTCGACAGGGGGCAAACTGGGTCCTGAAGGTCCTGGGCATTGGGGCCCCAGTCCTGGTCTAAATTTGTACAAGTAACCTGTGGTCCATGGGAAATCTGGATTTCAATTGCTACAGGCGTGGGAAGATTTGGGTTGTTACTAGTTTGTTGTTGTGGTGTCGACGTTGGGTGCGTGGGAATAATTTGATCATCATTGGTATGTTGTTGTGATGATGTCATTGAGGAGTTTTTTTTCGGAGTAAGCTAGAATCACCATTTTCTGCCTGTTTTTTTAAAATTTTTGTAGCCTCTTGGATATGCTCTATAGAGGGGGAGTTTTTCATATTGGACATATTTGTTTGAGAGGAGTCAGACAGAGAGTTAGCTGTCTTGCGCCTTTTATTTTTCGGCATGTCTGCACCGAGTGCTGCAAAACCGTAAGGTGCAAATTTCCCGTTTGTAGTTTTTAATTTTTCTCCAACCCCCGTAGGGATGGCGAAAGGAGAAAAAAAATATTTGTGTTTGTAGTAAGACTGCCTTCCTCTTAAGTCGAGTAATTATGCCTTCTGCCGGTTAAGGACCAAAAGTGGCCAGTGACAACTAGCTAAAATATAGTTAAACTCTAAAAAACTCTATGCCGAATGTGTTGTTTGGTGATTTCCTATAATTTTCAGTTCTATGGGAAAGAGTTTTTGTCATTAATGATTATGTTTTTTCTTATAGTTTTATTTTATTTTATTTTTTTTTATATTAAGTTATTATATGAACTTGAGGTTTTTTTTAATAATTTTTTAATGATTGAATTGATGGTCACATGACCAAATTCGATTGGTCGATCACAGGTCGCTATGGTATATTTATTATGTGATTAAATTTCATTGGTTAAATATAAGTCTAGGATTAAATTAATTGTCTTAATGTAGACCTCTTTTGTGTTTAGATTATTAGTGTAAACCCCAGTTTAGAATAAGATTACCCAACTTTTTATTACTACGTTTTTCAATTTTTTCAAAAAACACTATATTTCGAAAATAAGCTATTTTATGATTTTTTATATAAATTTTAGCCCAAAAAAGGTAGCTTAATTTCGAACACATACGCTAGTCATTAATTGATCAGTTTTCTAATAGAGAGCTCCTTTGTTAGTGTTACAATGCTATAGCCGTCTTGTATTGAATATAGCAAAGTAACAAGGTCACTCGGTGCAGTGATATATTTATGAATATACACAGGGTAGAGGTGAAGTACACTTTTTACTTCACAGCAGGAGGCAAACGATTCGTAATAAAGATAGTATATAATTTTATTAAATAATATAAGATGGTAATAAGCCTTGCCTAAGGAATTACCCTAGAGGGTGAATATTACACTTTACAAGATAATAATGAAGAGATAACGATATTATTCTAAGCTAAGATTCTAGGTGAGGGTATTGAACTCTAACTTTTGCAGGAAGGGAGAAATGCTTCCTTTTTATAACTTTTCTATCCTAAGAGGTATAACAATTCTATTGTTATTTTGTGCAGAGATAATTAGAGATAATTACTGTATTATTGTAGAGATAGTTAGAGGTATTTGTACAGAGGTAATTAGAGATATTTGTTTGGGGTAAACAAGACATTTGTGTGGTGATAGATAGGGATATTGTGTGGGGATAAGTGAAGATATTTGTATAGAGGTAGGCAGGGATATTTGTGTGAAGGTAAGTAGGGGTATTAGTGTGGAGGTAGTTGGGGGTAATCGTGTAGAGGTAATTGGAGGTAGTCGTGTCGCATCTCATATTACCTAAGTTACTAGTTGGTATAACCTTGTGTTACCTAGTATAACCAAACTGCAGTATTGTGGCGCAGTTACTGTGCCTCATACTTTTACCCAATAGAATCTTTTCCTATATTTATTATAATATATATATAATAATACCATAATAAAATATGCTAATATAATAATAATATGACTAAATATATAATAATGAAATATTAACTATATGAAATAAATTATATATTCACGAAGTCTATTCTGTGCTACATTACTACGCTATTCTAAAATCTGTTTTATAACATTTTCCTCCCCTTAAAGATTTTGCTCCGCAAAATCTATATATTCCTTTGTTGTTCACAGAAGTTAACAAGTTCTGCAAAATTTTCCTTATTAATATTATTAAAGTCTTTTACCTTTAATCTGTGGGTCCGGTATATTTGTTCATACCCACAAATAGTAAACAAGTAGAAAACTCGTTTAAAAGCTTTCACTTGGTTGTCCCCAATTGGTTCAGAAATTGAACTTCTATTATTCCACAATATTGATCCCATGTGGAAGGCATAAGCTAAAGCATGAATCCTTTTATAGTTTGTACATTGGGTAGCTTCCTTGTATCTCCGGTATATTTCTCTAAAGCATGTGTTTGGGTCACTATTAATGGTCATTGGTACATGAATTGGAAATATCTGATCAGTACTACGGCGTACTAGATCATCCTTAATAGCAGCCATTGGATCGACAAATGTGGTAATGTTCCTGGCATGATCTGCTGGAATAGTACAGGTATGGCTATCATTCTGCATGATAGTCATATTTTTTGGATCCACAATAATTTTCTGGTATATTGTAACCTGTTGCAAAGTTGTTGGAGTTCACACACTTTTTGGTAGAGTTGGGGTGAAGCCAGATAGGTCAGGTAGTCATTTTGTTCAATAAAGTGTTTAATATTTGTATGAATAATAAGAAGGAGTTTGTTGAATTTAGAATAAAAGCAAGGTAATTTCAAGCTCATTTTATATCTTTAAAATTGTTTACTTGTATCGCTACTTTGAAACAATTTTAATTTAGCTTAGAATATTCGTTCAACCCATACTTTTGCTTTGCGATTCCCACATGCTAATATTTACTTGCATGTGCTTTTTCCTGTGTTTCTTACATGTTTGTTTCTGTGCTAACCATGTGGCAAAAATTTTTGCTTGGCAGTGTTTTGCAATACTCAGCAAAACTTGGCAAAACTTAGCAAAAATTTTGTTTCCTCTTGTGTTTTTAGCAATTTTGGCAATGTTATTGTCTTTTCCTCCCCTTAAAATTGTGAGGTCTCCGAACTTTCTAGGCTAATTCATCTAAAATTAGCTTCTACTATTCTGATTGGTGTTCATACAAGTTCTAATTTCTAATTCTGTAAATCATATCACTATTGTTGTGATTCTCACTATTTTGTTTACAGTCAATTGATTTTCCATTTTGGAATAATCCTTGTAATTGTCAGATTCTATTTATTTTTGAGTCTTGGACATTCGTTCCTTTTCAAAATTTTTACCATTCCTAACTGCCTTGGTTAATATTTCTTTTCTCTTGTTTTTTCTTTTCTTCCCATATTCTAAATAATTTATCTCTTTTTCTTTTAGATAAACTTTGTTGTTTGAAAAACTTTGTTGAATTTTTCTATTTTACATTGCTTTACGTTGCTTTGCTTTTCCCCAGGTGTGTATACTTTCAGGCTGTGAGCTTAGCCTCAGCACTTGCTGTGTGCGAAGCCAGTCTTCTATGTCTGGGTGAGCACTCTATATTCAGTTTTACCACTGTAGTAGTTGCCCCGGTAGATATTTTCCAATTCAACTCGGTCTTTCACAAGTGTGGTGGCCAACGCACTTGTGTTCCTTTTATTTTCCCTTTTTCAGTATACATAATGCTTAGAAATAGTTGTTTCTAATTTATTTTTATTTTATAGATGACTTGTACTAAGAAAGCTGATTCTGTTCCTTTTCGAATGGCGAGGCTCCAAAACCGCCTAATAAACTATCAAGAACAAGCACAAGAAATAAATCCTCCTGACATCGAAGCCCTTCGGCAAGCAAGTCAATATGAGCAGATGATTCTAGAACGAAATAGGTGAAGGGCTTGGGCGGCAAACTTGGAAGCTGAAAAAGGAGAGTTGCAAAGAAGAGTCAGCGAAGTAGAAAGAAGAATGGTTCAAGAAGCTGAAGAGTTGGAAGAAGAAAATAGAGAGTTGGAAGAAGTGAATAGGGAGTAGCGAAGAAGGATGGAAGAAGTAAATAAAAATCATCGTATTATTTTACAAATAATTTTTGTATCTATTTTAATTTTCTTTGTAAATAAAATTCTTAAATTTTTCGAAATTTTGTAAATAATATTAATAGTAATTATAATGTTTGAAATGTTTAAAAATAATATTTTTTTTTTCGTTATAATGTAATAATTAATATTGTAATAATAATAAAATAATAATAAGTTTTAAGTAATAATAAATAATAAATAATAAGTAATAATAATAATAATAATAAATAATAATTTTAATAAAGTTAATAAAATCAAAAAGTGTTAACAAAATCATAAGTCTTGGTTTATTGTTGTTTCAATTACAACTTGGGTTCCCAGTTTTGTCGTTCGTAGTATTTTTCAAGTCTGTCACTGTTATAGTATCGTTTGAGAATTTGACCTTTGTCATTTCGTAATTTATATGCACTATTTCCGAGTTTAGCACATATAGTATAAGGTCCTTTTCGTTTGTCCTCAAACTTGACAGATCTAGAAGATTCTATATCTTTCTGTTGTACCCAAACTTTTTCACCAATTTCGAATTCTACCGGTTTTATCTGAGCATCATGTCTTTGTTTCTGTTTCTGTTGTGATGTCTCTGTATTCTTCCGAGCATGTTCATGAGTTTCTTCTAACTTGTCCATTAATTTATAAGCTCGAGTTAAAATACTATCTTCAAGGTCTATTTCTGATTATGTTTCAGTAGTGGGTAGTATAGCTTCAATAGGTAATACAGCTTGTCATCCATAGACAAGTTGAAACGGAGTATATCCAGTAGTAGCATGTTTCTTGGTTCGATATGCAAATAATACTGGAGGTAGATATACATCCCAGTCTTGGCTTGTTGCAACTTTTGCAAGAGATTCACATAAGGTTCTATTTAGTCGTTCTACCATTCCATTTGTTTGTGGATTGTATTGTGATGAAATTTTATGATGTATCAATAATTTTTCATACAAGATTCTAATCATATCACTTCTAAAATTAGGTCCTTGATTTGAGAGAATAATTTTTGGAATTCCATGTCGACATACTATTTCAGTGAATATAAATTGAGCAAGGGTTGCAGCACTGGCATCAGGTACTGCTTGTGCTTTAGGCCATCGTGTAAGGTAGTCAGTAGCTACAATAATATATCGATTTTTCAACGTCGTGATGGGTAAGGGTCCTACTAAGTCAATTCCAATACGTTCGAAGGCTTGTCCTATTTTGATGGGATGCAAAGGTTCTTTTCTTCGTGACTTGTCTTGTCTTTGGCATTGTTCACAAGTTTTAACATATTGTTATAGAATAGGTTTAGTTAATTTTGGTAGAAATTAGTTAGAAAATTAGAACTTAATAAGGAAATTTTGTAATAACTGTGTTTAGTAATAGTGATATGCGAAATTGATGTGCAATGACACTCAATGACGCTTAGCAACGCTTAATGACGCTTAGCGATGCTTAGCTCAATAGATATATAAGCCCACCTTATTTCCCTTAGTTTTAGGGAGATCCAGACATTGTATTTTATCTTTATCTTTATATTAATTACCCTCCTCTATATTATTAAATAAACTCTTGGGATTTCTAAAGAACAGACACCTTGGAATAGCCCTCTTGTTAAATTAATAAACTGTCTATTATCTCTTGTTGTTTTATACCAAACTGCCTTAGAGAAGTGTGTAGTTTCTTACAGACATAAAAGAAACTATACTTCCCTCTTGCACACCGCTTCACGCCCAAAGTACAGTCGGAATCATAAGTATCTCCATCCGGCTAACTTGGCGCAGCAGACAGATAAGTAAAAAAATTTTTTTTTATTGAAAAATATATGACCAATTGTGATCATCAATGCAATACATAATCACCATTATTATCTATTACAGCTTCTACATGATTGTTCATGTCCGCCACTAATTTTGCCGCCAGACTGTCTGGCAATTGATTCCATTCTTTTACGATCAAACCTTTTAAACCCTTCATTGTCCGGATTTTTTTTTCGCAAGCTTAATTTTCATGATTCCCCAGACATTTTCTATTAGATTCAGGTCTGGTGATATCGAAGGCCACGGGAGCACCTTAATACCACTTTCTTCCTTCCAATTTTTCGCAATTTTCAAACAGTGTTTCGGACTGTTATCTTCTTGGAGCACCCATTCTACTGAACCCTCGCCAAAAATTTTATCAACAGAAGACAGAAGGCCCTTCTCATACACAGTAACCATATATTTCCTATTCAGGTTTCTCCGAAAAAGAAACAACTCACCAAACCCAGAAGCTGAAAAACAGCCCCATACATGGACCTTCGCGGGATGCTTCACTGATCGAAAGACACTGCACTTACCAGGGAACTGCTACACTTTTCTTGGTCAGTGTTTCAGATGGAACGTACTTTCATTCAAAAAAACCACATTACTCCAGTCATGGTTCCTATGCATTTTAGCCCACGCTAGCCTTTTTTTAATATGCTTATTGGTTAGCAGGGGCTTCAAAAGTTGTGCAGCATATTTGGCACCCGATTTACGAATACGACGACGAACGGTGGACGTACTGACTTCTACATGCCGCTTCTTCATATCTTCACAAATTTGCATGGCGGTTAAATTCTCATTTTTTTGTGCAAGCTCGATTATTCTTTGATCTTGCTTTTTGGTGGTGATTCGTTTGCGGCCAGACTTTGGTTGATCATTCAAGTCCTTGGTCACAGTCCACCTCTTATACCAATATTGTGCCATTTTTTTATCGCAGCTGACCTCTTTTGCAGCTGCAGCAAGTCCAAGTTTTGGGCCCTTACGGTGAGTATGTAAAAAAATGAGCTCATATTGTTTATGTATGGGAAGAGACATTCGTTGAACTGCCAAAAATTCGTCGATCATCCAATTTGTGATGTAGATTATCAATAGACCTAAAAAAAGCATGTATGATCAGTATTTATATTGTACTACATGATCGGGAAATTTTGAGGCATTACACTTGGTTACCAGAAAATTAGCTGGGTGGGGATACTTATGACTCCGACTGTAAGGGATCTCAGGAGCCGTGTGGTTGTTACTCTATCAGAATTAAAGAAGGCTTCTGGTACTGTAACATTTGGTGTCTTCTAGCGGAAACCTATTTAAAATTATTGGATATTATTGAATAATTTGGAAATCTTATTATTTACTTTTGGCAGAAATTTTATTATTTTGTTGGCTGTTACTAACTCTCTTGCTGTTTAATTGCACTCTTGTTATTTTCTTACAACTTACTTGAAATTTTCTTGTTGGATATTAACTATTTACTATATTTTGGAGATTAAAATTTTGTTAACAACTTGCTACTAACCTTTTATTTTTGGAGATATTTTATTATTCTTTTATTAGTTTTCTTGAGACTTAGGAACTGACTTCTCTATATGAATAGAGCATTTGAACTATACTTAGAACAAATTGAAGTACACGAAATAAGTCATCCTTCCTCACTCGCAGTAGACATTTTACAAGCCTACCATCCTGATTTATCCTGTACAATCTTTTATCCTGTTGCTAATTTATACAGTCCCTTTCGATGTTTTTGGGAAACATATCGAGACAATTATTTTGCTACCCAATATTCACAAAAGTCAAACAACTCTTACTGTGTTCTACTGATTATAATACTGCTAGAGCTGCTGCTCGAGATATTGTTTTTAGTTGCCGCTATAACAACGACCTATTAGACCCAAAAGAAGTTATTGCTGGTCTACTCCTTGCACATACCCCCTATACTCTTGCACCTATCTTACCTCTTAATTTTGAAGCTACCCTACTTGATTTTCATATCGAGGACCTCTTACCTTCTACACCTGCTTCAACTCGACTAAGGACTAAAAACCTTCTATTTAATTTTCAAAATCAATTAGGAAGAACTGAATTAAACTTTGATGTTACGCCACCCAGATCTATATTTACTTTAGGACCTGAACAATTAGCTGACACTGGTGTTGGTTCTTCTACTAATACTTATATACCAATCCCCCAAGCCTTGCACTTCCTTCTTCACCTATCTCAGAAATTCCATATCATTATACTCAGGAAACTACTCCTCCTCCACAAAATCGCTTCTTTCGCTATATACAACAAACCTTTTCTCCTGCTCACACAATTGTTCCTCCACCTCCTCCTGTAACTGAATTTTACCCTACTGTTCATTTAGATATAAACGTTACTCTACACCACACACCTCCATTACTTAACACACCCCTCTTAACAATCAAAACTTAATTGATCATCTTAACAATTATATTCAAAACCAAGATACTACTATTGTTAGGGCTAACTCTCCTGTACAATTTGAGGAAATAAATTTACAACCTCTTGTTGAAGAATTAAACCCTATCTTACCTACTAACCAACCAGAAAATCTAATGGTGATCAAGCTTTACAAGCTGCTATGCAAGCAATAACTGATCTTGCTAATGCCCTTGGACAAGGCTCTGAGAAAACCCTTATAACTATTGCAGATTTTTATGGAAATGGAACCCAAGACCCTGCTGACTGGCTGAAGGAATTCAGAAGAACCGCTACTGCTAACCGATAAAGTGCTGAACAGAAACTTCAACTTGCTCCTGTGTACCTTAAAGGTGTTGCTTTGGACTGGTATACTGCTTTAAACTCAGTACCCAATGCTTTTAATGATGACCATAACCAGGACCGAAGTTTCCAGCATCTTTTTAAGACACGTTTCTATACTACTAAGCAAAAAGCCCTTTGGCAAAAACAACTTTTCGAGATTAAGCAAGGACCCACAGAGACTGTGGATGGATATGTTAACTGATTTCGTACATTACAAAAAAAAGTGGACCCAACTGGTGTTTTTCCTGCTTATTTTGTTAAACAACTTTTTATCCAAGGCTTACGTCCCAAGTATGCAGTTAATGTTCAAGCTACTATACCTAATACCTTGGCCAATGCTATTGAAGTAGTCCTCTGCTGGGAAACTGGAAAATTAATGACTACCTCTACTACCAATACCGACCAAGCTATTCAACAACTAACGGACCAAATTGCTAAGCTTAGTATTAATTTAGCCCAGACACAGACCACACCTACCTCTTCTGTTAATTATGCTGACAACCATGCCCAAACCCCTCAAATGAAAGAGCCTCCTATCTGCTATTATTGTGGACGCACTGGACATTTTATTCGTGATTGTAATAGCAGAAAACAGGACCAACGACAAGGATCCAACTCTCGTCACAATAATAATAACAATAACCGGAACAGAAATAACAACCAAAATAGAGGCCGAAATGGTCACTTTTCTGACCGATATTCCAATAACAGAGACCATTCTCGTAGTCGTAATAACTCTCGACCTAAAAGCCAATCTAGAGATAATAATTATAGAAGCCAAAATGATGATAACTATCGCTTTTATCAAAACTCCTCTAATTGATCTCCTTCTTCTTATCATCGAAGTGTTAATTATCTTACACAAAATCAGACTCAGACACCTTCTCTTACTCCTAACAAGTGGGAATTGTTACTTAATAACCCATCTATTCAAGGTGCTTTAGCTACTTACCTTTATGAGGGTTCAAGCTTCTGCATATACTATACCTGTCAAGTGTAATGTCTCTCTTCAGGGCAAACCCTATCAAGCTATTATTGATAGTGGTACTTCAATCAGCATGATTGCTCACAAGGCAGTCAAGGAACTTGGATTGACTATTGAAAAGGCCTCTAACAGCCTTATAGTTCCTGCAGTTGGAACCTCTACTCGACCTTTGGGAATTATAAAAGACCTACCCATTAAAATTGATCATATTACCATCTTTCTTACTGTGGAAGTAGTAGACACTACTTCTTACTCTCTTCTCTTAGGCAACAACTGGAATCAAAAGGTGAAAGCAAATTATAATTGGAAAAATGGCTTTATACTTTCAAATGGAAAAACAAGAAACACACTATCCCTACTACTTATGAAAGCAACCAACTCCTACCTAGTCAACCTACGGTTACTGCACCAGATGAATTAGACCTTTATGAACCAGAATACTTATATCCTTGAGAAGCCTATACTTTTGATCGAGAAAACTCAGACCAATCACTCTTACTAGAAGAAAATGAATAGACCACTTATCATTCTCGCCGTAAAAGCATAAAAGCTCCTAAATAGCGTGTCTGTGGAAATTGTGGTTCTCCTGACCACCTTTTTGCAAATTGCCCTACCAACCAATATAATCAATGCTAGGAATTTGGCCACATTGCTGTTAAATGCCCCAAACAAGCCCCAAGACGTACCACCTGTCCTACTTGTCATGACTCCAACCATCTATACAGAGACTGCTCTAATAATGTCTGCAGAGGATGCAGTACATTAGGACATATTGAAGCCTATTGTCCTCTTGCCACTTGGAAAAGACAAAACTTGGTTTATCAGTGTGGATGCACTCTTGATCAAGTTGACAGCAATCATCTACCTACCCATAGCCCTTACCGTACCCACCATTGTTGCCAATGTAAAGTTCCTAACAGACCAGAAGTTCTTAAACTTCTTGAAGAAAAACTTGTATGCCCAGGATGTTATAATGATTTCCATTGTGCTCTTGACCGAGAAGATCCAAGGAGTATCCATTTCTTTACCCAAAGTGAAGAACATGGAATGCTTGTTAATTGCAAAGTATGTAATAAAGCAGATACAAGACTGAGAATATGTCAATTAGACAGTCTTCGGGAAGAATTATGGTTTTGCGAATTGGAACACCTCTACGCATACAAAGCTAGCCAAGATGTTTAACATAACCCTAACTATAACCTCTGGACCAGAATTAAACGTTATACTGAATCAACAAAGAATGCCGGACACCAATATGAAATGAACCAGACCAGAATTTACCGACTTGCAAAGATACTCTTAGATGAAAATGACCAGACCATCGCCCAGGCCTTAGAACCTTTAACCTCTGACCGCATAACTCAGCCTTGGAGCTATGATGAAATGCAACTTATCTTGCAAGCTGAATCAGACCTATTATCGGAAAATGATATTGACCCTCTACAAGCAATTCTAGATGAATCCTTTGATACTAGCCACCCAGACTACGACCAAAAGTATGCTCTCGCCGTACTTTGAAGAAATTTTATAGTTCCTGTCAACCTTTGCCAAGAGTGTTTACATGTTAAACACCAAGAAGAATTAAATGCAAATCAAGGATATTGTGATGATTGCAAACTTCCAGACCCAGAATCTTACTCTCTACCTACTAAGGAAACTATCAAAGAAATAGATAATGATTCACAGTTTTATCAACTCCAACAACAAGTGCAACAACAAGACCAACTGATAAAACAATTACAAGCAAGAATTGAAACCTTGAAAACTAACAACGCTGCTTTACTACGCTTTTTCCAAGAAGAAGCCCAAAATGCTCACCAACAGGCTAATACCTTGGATACACTCTGCCAAAATTTTTAGAGAATCCTAGGCAGGATCATAAACTACTTGTTGACCCAGACCAGACCCTTATATCTAGAACTGTAAATATAATTACCCTTGAAAATGAAGAATATACCCTTTCGACCCAGACCTCTTTAAATATTGGAATACTTAATAAAGAACAAGATCTAGCTTTTCGAAAATTATTAGAAGAATTTGCAGACCTCTTTGCAAATGATATAACTGAGTTAGAATGAACCAACTTGGTTACTCATAGAATCTATACTGAGGATGTACACCCTATTCTTTCTCGCCCTTATTCTGTACCTCCTAATGAACAAGAATTTATACAAGAAGAAATCCAAAGAATGTTAGAACATAAACTTATTCAACCCTCTGATAGCCCTTGGACCTCACCTGTTGTTCTAGTATGAAAGAAAAATGGCAAATTACGATTCTGTGTAGACTACAGAAAAGTAAATGCTGTTACTAAAAATAATGCTTACTCTCTACCTCGCATTGATGAAATGCTTAATGCCCTCACAGGATGCTCTTGGTTCTCTACTCTCAATCTTGCAAGTGGATATTGGCAAGTTGCCATGGACCCCCGTGACAAAGAGAAAACTGCCTTTACTACACAATACGGAATTTATAAATTTAATGTAATGCCTTTTGGTCTTTGCAATGCTCCTGCAACTTTCCAAAGGCTAATGGATCGTGTGTATAAAGGAATTGCATGGAAATTTGTAGTTGTGTACTTAGATGATACAATTGTTTATTTGATAAACATTTAACCCATTTGAAAAGAGTATTTAATAGAATTAAACAAGCAGGACCCAGACTTAATATAGAAAAGTGTACCTTTTGGATGCACAACTACCATTTCTTGGACACTTAATCTCTGCTAAAGGTATCGCCCTGACCCTCAAAAAGTAGAAGCTGTCCAATGGATTCAACCTCCTAAAAACCTTACAGCCCTTCGATCGTTCCTTGGACTTGCAGGATACTATCGCCAATTTATTCAAAATTTTTCATCAATTGCTCACTCTTTGAATTCCCTTCTGCAAAAAGATGAACCCTATCACTAGCAAGACAAACAACAAAAAGCTTTTGAAGAATTAAAATCTAGACTCATTACTGCCCCTATATTAGCCTACTCCAACTTTAAAGGGACATTTATTCTTGCTACCGATGCTTCTTACAATGGCTTTGGAGCTACACTAAGCCAACTAGATAGATATGGAAAAGAACACCCTATCGCTATGCTAGTAAAAGTTTGCGAAAAGGAGAAATGAATTATGCAGCAACTGAACTTGAATGTGCTGCAGTTGTATGGGCCATAGAACATTTTCATAAATATTTAGGCACTACAAAATTCATCTTAGTTACAGACCACTCAGCATTGAAATGGTTACGTACTGCTGAACCCAAAGGAAGAATTGGAAGATGGATCTTGAAGCTCCAACCATACAATTTTGGAATTATTCATAAACCAGGCCGAATTCATTCGAATGTTGATGCCCTCTCTCGGTTACCGACTCAGACCATTGTATCTAATAAATTATATGAATCTTGACCAATATCATAATCTTTACCACTATTTGGACACAGACCAATTTCCAGATGGATTTACTGACCAAGAACAAAAATGACTTATGACCCAGACTAAATATTTTGAAGTTAGACATCACCTTCTTTATAAGAAGAATAAAAGAAACCCAAACAGACCACTTAGAGTTATAAAGTGGACAGAAGTTGAACCAGTATTATATATGATGCATAAGCACCCCACTTGGGAACCGATGCTATGTATTATAAAATATCCGACTGCTATTATTGGAATCAAATGTATAGAGATATACAGGAATATGTGAAGACTTGTGAGGAATGCTAACGAAGACAGAAAGGCCATAGAAAAGAACCTTTACACCCTATACAAATAGGAAGAGCTTTCGAACGTATTGGAATTGATCTTGTAGGCCCTTTGCCTATAACTAAGCAAAACAATCGATATATTATTGTTGCTACCAAATACCTAACATGATAGCCAGAAGCTTGTGCTGTTCCAGATGCTAGTGCTAGTACACTTGCTCAGTTTATCTTTGAGGAGATAATCTGTAGACATGGAACTCCAAAAATTATCTTATCAGACAAAGGTCACAATTTTATTAGCGAAACGATTAGAATTCTCTGTGAAAAATTTCTTATCAAGCATAAATTCTCTTCTCTTTACTACCCCCAGACAAATGGTATGGTAGAAATGTTTAATAGAACATTGTGTGAATCACTTGCAAAAGTGAAAGGAGATGATGATTGGGATTTGTATATACCTGCTGTTCTCTTGGCATATAGAACAAAAAGACATGCTACCACAGGATATACCCCCTTTCAACTTATATATAGTAGATATGCTACCTTACCAATTGAAGCGCTTTTTCTAGTAGAACCTACAGAAATTAATAATGAAATAGACTTACAAGGAAGTATCCTCCAACATGCTTATGATTTAATAGAGAAATTACCAAATTATCAGACTCAGGCTAGTCTAAATACCGAACGATCACAGCAGAAACAAAAAGTTCGTTTTGATGCCAATACTCGAATAGAGACATTTGAAATTGGTGATAAAGTATGGATACAAAGAAAGGAACTAGAAGCCTCTCGATTAGCCAAATTTGAAAACAAAAGATTTGGACCTTTCCTTATCCATGAGAAATTAGACAATAGTGCTTATAAATTACGGACAATAGAAGGAAAAATTTTACAAAAATACTATAATAGTGATCGTCTTGCTAAATATCACGAGCCACAAACATGGGAACCAGTAGTTGTTATTGATTCCCCTAGAAATTTCTAGAAGAAATTTGATCTACAAGGGGATGAAACACACAATTTAATTCGTAAAACCTCAAAATGTATTTATACAACTACCCCTTTTGGAATTTTCCCAAAAATGACTACCCCTACATTGCAACCTCAAACCTTGTTAGCCCTCCAATACCTTTTTCAGACATGGAAACAAGATAATGCCGCCCAAAATTATGCATTGTGGATTACATCACAATGTGTATGGTTATGTGATAATAATGATACCACTCAGACTATTGACCTTACTAATGTAATTACTTCTTTTCTTGAGCCAGACTCAAATAATTTTCTGAACACTCTAGAAGACACAGAGCAGTTAGAAATTAATTCACCAGGAGTAAATGACACAGAAGAAATAAACCCAAACTTGGAACTGGAAGACATACAGGAAGAAACATTAACTGTTCCAACTACTAATCCCCAAGAAGACACTCCTGCTCCATTACCTGGGAAATTAACCAAAATTATACAAGATATTATTCAACCTTGTGGACCTCTAACTCAGACATCTATTCCTCTATATACTGGAATAACGTATCAAGAGAAATTGCAGAAAATTCTCAAACAAATTAAAACTCGAACTAGAAACAGACAAGACCAAACTAAGCTGCTCGAAGCTTATTATTATCTTGGTTACCTTATAGACAAGTACCCTGATGCTCATGAAGATATTCAATCTATAATTGAGAAGACTCAAGGAGAAAGAAGAGCCCGAGACACATGGAAGTGTGCCAAACGGATGAAATTGCTTTTCTACAACCGATCTATAGAGAACATCTCTCGAACAACCTATATTACTTATACAATGATTACGAGGTTAACCGATGACGAACTTTCTCAAGTCCTTCTCCAAATTAGAACTCACAGAGTTTGTTCTTAAAGGTGAGAGAAATGTTATAGAATAGGTTTAGATAATTTTGGTAGAAATTAGTTAGAAAATTAGAACTTATAAGGAAATTTTGTAATAACTGTGTTTAGTAATAGTGATATGTGAAATTGATGTACAATGACACTCAATGACGCTTAGCGATGCTTAACGATGCTTAGCAACGCTTAGCTCAATAGATATATAAACCCACCTTATTTCCCTTAGTTTTAGGGAGATCCAGACATTGTATTTTATCTTTACCTTTATATTAATTACCCTTCTCTATATTATTAAATAAACTCTTGGGATTTCTAAGGAACAGACACCTTGGAATAGCCCTCTTGTTAAATTAATAAACTGTCTATTATCTCTTGTTGTTTTATACCGAACTGCCTTAGAGAAGTGTGTAATTTTTTGCAGACATAAAAGAAACTATACTTCCCTCTTGCACACCACTTCACGCCCAAAGTAAAGGATCTCAGTAGCCATGTGATTGTTATCTATCGGAATTAAAGAAGGCTTCCGGTACTGTAACAATATTCTTTAATATCTCTATACATTTGATTCCAGTAATATCGTTCAGCAATTTTATGGTACATAGCATCGATCCCTAAATGTCCAGCAGTAGGATGACTATGCATCATATAAAGTACAGAGTCTACTTCAGGCCATTTGATTACTCGAAATGGCTTGCTTGGGTTCTTTCTATTGCGTTTATACAATAGTCCATTTAGAATCTCGAAGTATTTAGCTTGGGTTTATAATTGTTTCCGTTGATAATCAGTAAAGTTCGTAGGTATAGTTTCCGATTTCAAATAATTGTATAAGTTAGAATATTGATCCAAATTCATTTAGAGAATAGGATTTTTGTCAGAGTCTCGATAAAGCATCAACATTAGAGTGAATCCTTCCAGGTTTATGCACTATGACAAAGTTGTAAGGTTGTAATTTCAAAATCCATCGTCCAATTTGTCCTTTTGGTTCAACCGTTTTAAGCCATTTTAATGCTAAATGGTCTGTTACTAGAGTAAATTCTGTAGCTCCCAAGTAACTATGATAATGCTCTATAGCCCATACTATAGCAGCACATTCAAGTTCAGTAGCATAATAATTTTGTTCAGCTGATTGAAGGCTTTTGCTTGCGTAGGCAATAGGATGTTCTTTTCTATCTCTATCCTTTTGACTTAAAGTTGCACCAAAACCATAATAAGAAGCATCAGTAGCAAGAATAAATCTTTTGCTAAAGTCTGGGTAGGCTAGTACAGGTGCAGTAACAAGCTTTTCCTTTAGTTTTTCAAATGCTTGTTGCTGTTTGCTTCCCCAATAATAAGGTTCATCTTTATGTAAAAGTTGATTCAACGGTTGAGCAATGGCAGAAAAGTTTTTAATGAATTGTCGATAATATCCAACTAATCCAAGAAAAGATCATAACTTGGTAGTGTTTTTAGGAGGTTGAATCTTTTGAACAGTTTCTATTCTTGTTGAGTCTGGTGCAATTCCTTTTTCACTGATGATTTGTCCTAAGAATGGTAAGGACTTCATCCAAAAATTGCATTTTTCTATATTTAGTTTTAATCCAGCATCTCTAATATGTTGAAATACAATTATCAAATGTTTTAAATGTTCATCAAATGTTTTAGAGAATACATTGGTATCATCAAGATACACAACTACAAACTTCCATGCAATCCCTTTATAAACTCGGTCCATAAGCTGTTGAAAAGTAGCAGGTGTATTGCATAGACCAAATGGCATTATATTGAACTTATAAGTACCATATTTTGTGATGAATGCAGTCTTTTCTCTATCTTGTTTATCCATTAACACTTGCCAATATCCACTTGCAAGGTCAAGGATAGAGAACCATTGGGATCCTGCTAAAGTATTTAGCATTTCCTGTATTCGAGGTAGAGGATAAGCATCCTTTTTGGTAATACTATTGAGTTTTCTGTAATCAACACAGAATCTCAATTTACCATTCTTTTTGCGTACAAGAACAACAGGTGATGCCCAGGGGCTTGGCTTTTAGATGGTCGAATGATTTTGCTTTCCAACATTCGTTCAATTTCTTTCTTGATAAATTCTTGTTCACTTGGGGTACATTATAAGCTCGTTGTTTGATTGGAGGCACATCCTCAGTATAGATTCTATACTATACCAGATCTGTTCATCCAAGTTCATTGATATCTTTTGCAAAGAGATCAGAGAACTCATCAAGTAAAGCTCTAAATTTTAATTCTTGCTCTTTTGCTAATGGTCCAATATTAACATGGTCTGTTTTCTCTAATACATATTCTTCATAGGTAATTAATGTTTCTATGGTATATACAAAATTATATTTTTGTGCATTCCTTTGCAAAGGCAGTTGCAAAGCTTCTGATTCTGTTAGTAATTCTTCTGATTCTTTATGTAGTTTTTCATTCTGCCCAGGATAATTTAAAAATTTTGCCAGGTGAAGTATAATTGAGAATAATAGTCAGCTCGTTGTTGATGATAAAGAATTTGGTCCTTGAAGAAATTAGTAAGTTGGTCATGGGTTTCCTCAAGATATTGAACTCGGGCTTCCAACTGTTCAATAATTTGTAAAAGAGCCTCATCATTTTGGCTAACTTTAGTAATCATTTCAATATCAGGTTGAGGTTGTTTTCCTTTAATATTCTCCATAGGCTAGTCAGGTACTTCAGGTAGCAGTAAAGAAGAGTTTGATGATCCTTCCCCAGGATCATTAGGTAGAGTAAATTTGTTAATATCCTGATAGCAGTCATTGCAGTATCCTTGGTTTGGATCAAGCTCAGTAAGTTGTGTTGCCATTAAACATTCAACTTTTCCTTCAAAGTTTTTCCTTAAATTTTCAATTGCTTGTCGAGCATTAAAATCAGGTTGAGATATATCAAATGATTCCTGTAAGATTTGTTGTAGGGTGGCTTCCTCAACTTCTGTAAGAGTGACTTGTCCTGACTCTGATCGTAATAAGATAGTAATTTCATCATTGGTCCAGTCCCGGTTATATTGATCAGTATCTTGTTCTTCTAGTACTTCCATCATGTCTTTATTATTATCATCCTCTAACAAAACTTGTACAGTCCGATAGATTCTGCTTTGTTTCAAGTTATACTAATGTCCAGCATTTCTGGAAACTCAGTATAGTATTTAATTCGAGTCCAAATTTCATAGTTTGGATTATGTTGTAGGTCCTGGCTTACTTTGTAAGCATACATGTGTTCTAATTCACAGAACTATAACTCATTTCTAATGCTTTCTAAATGATGCATTCGAGCTCTGGGTTTTTGTTGTGCACAGATTTTGCAACTAACTAGGGTTCCTTGTCCTAGTCCATGATGATAGTATTCCTGACTGAGAGGATTATCATGGTCCAATGCCTCGATATAAGTTTTATAGCAAGTAGTACATATAAGTCAGTTTTAATGTAATTGTAACCTTTCAGGTTGTTGTGGGTTTTTGCATTGGCGGCAATGATGTGTTCTATATTTACCACTATAGAACCATCTGTTTGTATCAACATCACTTTTATTACAACCACATCGATAGGTTAGGTTATCCAACTTCTTTTGTGCCAAAGGACAATTAATTTCAATATGTCCTAGTTGTTGACAACTATGGCATTGATTGAAAGGGCAATCCTTAAATAGATGGTTTGTCTCATTACAAGTTCTGCAACTTGCACACCTAGGCTGTCTATTTGGGCAATTTAAAGTTATATGACCCATTCTATGGCAATAGCGACATTCATTATTTGGACAATTTTTATATTGGTGGGTTCTTGAACTACAAGTTTTACAACGAGATAGCTTCCTAATTCGGGTTGGGGGTCGATAAACAGTCCATTCTTCCTCTCCTTCAGAGGATACGACAGAAAAAGCATAAGCTTCATGAGGGATTAAAAATTCTTCTTCATAGAGCTCTAAATCTTCAGGAGTAGTGCAGGTAGGATGTTTCTTTGGGGGTTGGTCTTGTTCATAGGAGGTATCCAGAATAATTTCTTTTCCTTTCCAGTACATAGTATACTGATAGTTTTTCCAATTGTAATTGGCTTCTACTTTTCTAGACCAATCATTTCTAAGTAATAAGGAATAAGAAGTAGTAGGCACCACTTCAACATCAATGGGGATAGTCCTTCCCTGAATTTTAATGGGTAAATTGCGAATAATTCCTAAGGGTCTGGAAGAAGTTCCAGTAGCACCAACAATCAAACTTTGGAATGGTTCATCAATTTTAAGTCCCAATTTCTTAACAGCATCGTGAGCAATAATACTAACAGATGCTCCACTATCAATAATAGCTGGATACGTTCTATCTTTTATGTCAACATAGCAATTAACAGGTGTAATATGTGTATCTGGTTGTGGTTTAGTATTTTCACGGTTCAACTCAGTAATATAGTTCATAAGCGAATTATATATATGTAATATTACGTAAGATATTACGGCCCGTAATATTACAAAAATCTTACGATTGTCACGTTTTATTACGTAATATATTACGTTATATTACGGTAATATTACGGTTATTATTTCGATATATTTCGAAATATATTGCAAAATATTGCGAAATAGACCAAATAAAAAAATGCAAATTACCTCCCCTACAGGGGTTGCGTACTCATGCAGATCAATAAACTAATGCACACAGGAGGTAATATTTTGATATTTTCGCATTGTTTCGCAATATTTTGCAAATTTTCAAAATTTTTAAAATTTTTTAAAAAATAAATAAACGATTTACATATTCACATAATCATGCTTTTTTACAGTGTTTCGCAATATTTCGCATGGTTTCGCAATTTAATATAAAATTTTTATTTTTTTATTTATTATTATTATACATTATATTTTATATTTATTAAATATACATTTCTTTATTATATATTACGTATTATTTTTACATTATTACAAATATTTTAAACTAATTTCGCAATTCGTCACATCTGTTCTATTACTATATACAAAAAACTAGCCCTATACACTTATTTTCGCTTATCCCACAGTTAGCTATTATTTTCGCTTCTTTGTTTTCTATCATTTTTGAAAGTATCAGAAGTCGTAGTTTGTATACGCAAGGTTTCGAGAAGTTGTTTGATAATCTTGCAAAGTGCCGAAATAAAATAAATTAATAAAAAAA
>QKWP01000288.1:172494-182695 GCA_003550325.1 Gigaspora rosea | reverse complement strand
TATTTATACCTTTTCGACATTATTAGAATCATTATCTTCTTTCGGATCTTCTGGCAATTCTTCCTGATCTTCCCGCTCTTCTTCGGAGATTTCTAAATTTTCTTAATAGTTTTGCAAAAATTCGAATGTGTTTGAAATAAATCGAAATATCTTATAAATCTTTTTTTCTTACCCACTTTTGGTCTTTTATATGTCTAAAAAATACTTATGAATATTAAATAATTTCGATATAATTGCAACTATATTAAATATAAAACCTTGCTGTTTTTCTTCGAAATATTTTTACGTTTCCTAACGGGTTCATAAATAATTAGAATAATTTATATTATTCGAAAATAATATTTCAAACTTAATTAAAATTAATTAAAAACTATTTATACTTTTTCGACATTATCTGATTCATCGTTAGATTTTTCTTCTTCAGTTTCATCTTCGGAGCTTGATACTGCAAATTCCGTGTTGTGTTTTATGATCTCCTATTTGTTTCGAACCAATTCGAATTATTTAAATTAATTTAAAAAAAATATATTAATAAAAATATTAATAAAAATATTAATAAATACTTACTACATTTTTTGCTATCTTAGATTTAATTGCAGTATCGGACATCATTATCTTATTATATTTCAGATTTAGCATTGCTTGGGCTACGGCTATAGCATATGCTATATTTTCTTGAGAGCCATCTCTGGAAGGAAAAACTTTTTTTAAAATTTTAACCATATAGGTCTCTTTCAAATCTTCTACCTCATCGAATAACCACTGGTAGCATGCCTTAGTTTTGTCTAATTTTTTTCACTTTAGAACCGTTTCAGGTGAGGCACTATTGTTAATTGGTTCTAAAAGTTTTCCAAATACAAAAAATGTAGAGGATTTAATTTTTGTTGTCAAAGTACCCTGCAAAGCTCTAATCTTTTCCAAAAGCTAAATATATTAATTTAGTAAAATGCAATAATTAAAAAAAGGTGAATAATTTCGAAATATTTTTAAATATTTCAAATATATGGGCCCTCAAAAGTAGAAACTAGGGAATTTGACTATTTTTTGAAAATTGACCTGTTTGATTGATCAGGTGTAAAATTTTAGGCCCGATCTTTTTTAATTAATAATGAATGTCTGATCACTTAATAAATTTTTGCAATACAACAGTTAAAAGCTTTTGATGCTATAATCTAAAAATAGATTTACCGAGATTTACTGATAGTAATACCAGACTACAGATCTAATAATCCTGTTTAAACAGATTTGTTAATCATGAATAACCTATTTTTAGATTGTTTTAATTTTGTGTAACAAAATAGTTTTTGCCGATTTTCTCAAAACCCGTGATCGGCCAAATTCCCTGGTTTCTACTTTTGAGGGCCCATATTCGAAAATAAGAAAAAACATATAATTTAAATAAAAAAGTTTTACTGGTCCATGAAAATTCTTCATATAATATGAATTCCATTGAGATGTCGTAAACTTTCGTAAATTATCTCGCTCGTACATAATTATCTACTTCTGCTTTTATCTGCTCTTCTGTAGGATAAATAGATATTTCGATTAGTATTTTAGCTACACCTTTAATCGTGTCCTTTAATAAAATTTATTAAATGAGATTTATAAATATTAAATAACTTTAAATGATTTATAATATTATTAAAAAAAAATTTAAACTTAAATAATTACTTCTTTGAATGTTTTTTCATTAGTAAAATCGAAATTAATATCCATTTTTTCCTCTATCTCTTTTAGCTGATTTTCTAGTCTCCCAACTTTAGAGTTAAGTTCTTGAAGTTAGTGAAGTATTTCTCCTTGGTTTTCGATAATCTTAGCTAAAGTTCTCACTTGTAATTTTATTTAAATATATTATAATTAATAAAATATTAAAAAATTAAAAAGAATTATGTTTAAAACTTTTAAATACATTCGGAAGTATTCGAATCTTCGTAAGTATTAGAAACACCAATTCCAAGATTATCAAATCTTTTCGAAAAGCTCTGAGTCAGTTCAGAACCTCTTGTTTCTTCTAGAGATGCTTTTCCCTTATTAGACTTGCTTGAGGCCTTCTTTGAACTTTTCTTTGCAGCGACTTTCATTCCTTTAAACATTTCTAAAATATTTTAAGATAAAAAATGATAAAAAAACTTAAATGAAGTTAGTAGTGTAGTTAGTATTAAATAATAAACGGAAGACTTAAAATTTAAACGTAAATTAAAAAAAAAAACTAAAATAAACAATAAATAAATAAGAAGCTTAAGAAGTAAAGAAAATTTTAATATTAAACGAATAAAAATAGTTGGAATATTATCGAGAAGTTGCTTGAAGTTTAAACTGTGCGCAAGGTTGCAAAATGTTGAAATGTAAAACAATGAAAACAATGTTGATTGTCTATCTAATTATATACTATTTATAGTAATATTTTCTAATTGTATCCTATTTATAGTAATATTTTATTAATCCTAGTTGTAGCAGAATTAAGCCAAAATTACGCAAAATTTTCTTAATGATGCTGCAGCAGCTAACTAAGTGAAAAATGTTCCTGAGCCAATTTTACCATTGAGCAGGCCTATTTTTTAAAAAATTTCCTTTTTGGTGGCTAAAAAATCAAAAAATTTTAATTTCCGGCTAAAATTAAGAATTTTGAAGATCATCGGCCTAAATTACTTAATGCAGTTTTATTATATATAATTTTTTTTTGCGTATTATTGATTAACATTATCTTACTTTCTAAAATAAATATAACGTTTTAAATAGTTGCGCATATGTTTGCATCTATGTCCAAATAATTTTAATACATTTATCGCACTATTTTTAAAACAGAAAAATATTAACGTAACAATTTAATATATATTATAAAAATAACTATAGCAGAGGTCTTTTTCAATTTTTAACAGCTCCCTAACTTGTTTAGTGCGTCGAAAGTGCATTGGGATTGCCAAGTGTAACTCGGGTTTGCATAATGAGAGCATCTTCCTGCATTGCGAATACAAAGTAAAATTTTCAATTATATAACATAATTAGAAATTTACATTGTACTCACAACGCAGGAAGATGCTCTCCTTTTGCCAACCTGGGCTACTCTTGACGCACTCCCAATGAATTAAAGCAAGGTAGGGCAGCTGTTAAAAATTAAAAAAGACCTCTGCTAATAACACCTGGTTTGCATTAATTTGAAATAATTCGCAGATTTTCGAATGGAGTTAAATATTTATATATTGTAGCTTTATTCCTTTTTGGAATAAATCTATTTAATTCGAAATGCATTGCATTAATTTAAAGTTTATGAAATCAAATGTATTATATTCATTAAAAAATTAGATATAAATAAGATGAAATGTTTTATTTGCTCTTTGTATTAAATTTTTTCGATTCAATTAACTTTTACATACTTAAAACATTTCAAACCTTTTTAAAGTTATAAAATTTATCTTCTTAAAAATGTCTGACTTCAAATGCACTTTCTGCCCACGTACTTTTGCAAAGCGCAATTCATTATCTAAACATATGAAAGTTTGTGTTTTTATTGGCAATGAAGATGAACAACTCTTTGCGAATAATACTGCTCAAGTTCGCAATTATTCGAAACCAATTAAACAAAATCAAAATGAAAATTTTGATATTAATGAATATAAATCAGATAGTGAATCTTCCGCCAAAAAGATATCATTTAAAGATATCAAGTTTCGCAAATCTTCGAAAGTAGTTAAAGATATTCAATTCGATTCTAATAGTAATCTTGATAGCACTCTTGCTAGTCCTTTGCATGTATCTAATGCAGATGAACTTGCTAGTGATTTTGATAATATGTCATTTGAATTAGATAATTCTAATATAAATTCGAACATGTTTGAAGTTGACCCAACTTCTAATTTACTTGACGATCTTGAAACCACTATTGATGATGATCAGGAATTTTCTAATGATAATTCTACCTACTTCGAACATATTCAAAGCTCTTCTTCAGATGAAGAAATTGATCAGAAACATGAAGAATTTCCTAATGAAGCTTACGCTGATTTAATGGTTTTGGTTACTAAATATAAATTAAGTAATGCAGCTGGAAATGCTATTATTTCATTTTTTAATAAGCATTTAGAACATTCAAAATCACCATTACCAAAAAATATTAGACAAGGAAAAGAGTCTATGAATAATATTAAATCTAACTTGTCATATAAGAAAACCAAAGTATTAGATCTTGATGATACTGAGTATTTCTTATACCATATGCCATTAATCAGCTGTATTGAAAATATATTAAAAATTTTTGATATATCACAAAATTTAGAATTTGAATATAAAGAATTATATAAAACTACAGAGGTATATATACTTTTAATATTATTTGTAAATACAATATTTATTTTGTTTTAATTAATCTATTTTTATTTTTTTTAAAGAATAGTAAAGAGATTATTTATAAAGAGCAAAATAATGGAATGTGGTGGAAAACTGCTCAAAATTCTTTGCCTATAGGATCAAAACTTTTATCAATTATTTATATTCAGACGCAACAAATTGTGACACATTGGGTAAAAGTCAGCTTCACCCAATATATATGTCACTAGGAAATATACCTACATGGCTAAGAAATAAGCATTATGCAAAGCAGTTATTGGGTTATTTGCCAATAATTAAAACATCTGCTAAAAATAAACCAATAGTCAGACAAACATTTCATAAATGTTTAGAAATTTTATTAGAACCAATTCGAAATTATTCGAACTTGGGTATAAATATGTTAATTGATAACAAATTTGTCTGGTTATATCCAAAAGTTTCGACTATAATCTCAGATTGGCCAGAAGCTGATACCTTTTGTCTGACTTATAAATCAACAAATTCAAATCACCCTTGTCATTTTTGTTTAGTAAATAGAGATGATTTGGCAAATACCCGTTCTAAACATGATTTGGTGCTTAGAAATCATGAAAATATGCGAAACTGTCTTAATAATAGTGAAGAAAATTTAGTATGTATAGAATCTATACCAAATTACTTTTGGAACTTTAAGTAAGTTTATTGTTTTATTTATTTTATTTTATTCTAATAATTTTGAAATAATTTAAAAACATTTGGAATACTAAAAATATTTAAAGAGTACAAAACAAACTTTACTTTAGATACTTATTTTAGAATTAAATAATTTCGAATTATTGCGAATTATTTTAAAATGAGTCAAAATATTTTAAATATATTTAGAATACAAATGCAAATTTTATTTTTACGATGATTAATTAATGCTATTCGTTTCGCAACCATGTGAATAATATTAAACTATTTCGAACTTTTAAATATTATAACTACGCAATATATAATCATTATTAACATTTATACTTTTATTAATTTTAGTGATATGAATATTTATGAAGCAACAGTTATTGATAGAATGCATCATTTAGATTTGGGGTTATTTAAACATCAAATTAATTTTACATGCAGTCTATTAAAAGAAAGATATGGAGCTTCAATTCTGGATACTATTGATAATAGATTAGCTAATATTCCAAGATTTCCAGAACTTAAAATTTTTAAAAATGGGATTCAATCACTTGCTAGAATTACTACAAATGAGTATCATAACCTTATGAAGGTTATGATATTTGTTCTGGACAACCTGGATATTGACGAATCTGTTCAAAATAAGTTATTGAAGCTTTATGAAGATTGGAATAATATGTATCTTTTAAGTCGATATGAAGAATTCACTGATAGCGACTTAAACGATTTTGAGGTATGTAAATAATTTCGCAACTTTGCGAATATTTTAGAATTATTTGAAAAATTTAAATTAAATAATTTTATTATCGAATATTAATATAGTTTTATTTTATTTAGAATCTAATAATAAATTGGGCTCAACAATTTACTAAACTTTTTAAAACAAATTCTGCTTCTAAATTAAAGTTTCCAAAATTGCATTCATGGGTCTATCATACTACTGATTTAATTAAAAAATATGGTTGTTTGAATGGATTTTCTACTGAAACTTATGAAAGTCTTCATAAAGATTTTGTTAAAACACCATATTATTTAAGTAATAAACAAAATATAGAGGATCAAATAATAAAAGTGGTAATAATTGTTTAATTATTAATAATGTTTATAATATTTTTTTAAAAGTTAACTAAATTTATTTATATTAAATAGGTTCAAAGACAGGCTATTGCATCAAATTTGTTATCAAGCAAACTAAAAAATTCCAAAACTATAAATCCTTTTAAATTTACTAATTTAATTTGGACATTTGGTTTAAATAATGCTCAGGAATTTATTGATCACAGATTAAAAAATTATAGGCCAAATTCTAAAATATATTCTGGGCTTGAACATTTATTAGAATATTTAACTATATATTTTAGTTCAACAAACCAAAATAATTATATAATTAATATATATAGCTCAGTAACTTTAGAAAATGGTTCTATAATTCGAGCAACAGATAATTTTTATGGAAAAGCCTGGTATAGCAATGTAGCAGTTGCTATGGATTCTGAAGAACTATTTGAATATTTGACAGATAAAGGAATTTGTTATGGACAGGTACAGTATTTGTTGTATTTTTTTTTTAGATTTTTAAAATATTAATTTTTTAATATTTAATTTTTTAGATATACTTATTAATCAAAGTTGAAACTACTGAAGGAAATGTGGATAATCTCGCATTAATTCGGTGGTATGATTTTAAGTCTAAAAGGAATCAATATCATTATGGATGTCCTAGACTTAAATTAACGGAATTATATAATATAGTTAATGTTGAAGCAATTAAAAATAATGTTCATATAATTCCACGCTTTGATAAAACTAATGATTATTTAGTAAATAAGTATATCTTCTAATAAAATTAAATCAGTTTAGAAAAATTTAAAATAGTTCGAAATGTTTCGCATTAATTAAATACATATAAAATTCTATAGAGTAAAAACCTTAAATTTAAAGTTCAGTATATTAAACTATTTAAAAGACGATATTAAGTATAAAAATTTAAAAAATATTTCACTCAATATCGAATAATCTTAAACATAATTAAAATTATTTAAAAGTTTTCGAAACTATTAATTATCACAATTAACTAAAATATCGAAAAATAAAGAAAGTATTTCGAATATATTTAAATAACTTGAATAGTTTATTCTAGAAAAATTCAAAATATTTCGCAAAACGTAAACATTATTTTATTGATTTTCATAAATCTGACCAATAAAAGAATTTATAATTTATTTGACCAATATGGTAAATTATGTTGTTTTGATTTTCATTATCTGACCAATAGAAAAATTTAAATTTATTTAACCAATATAGTAATTTTACATTGTATAATTTATTTGGAATACGGATTGATATTTTAAAAAATTTAATGCATCAGCTTATACATATCTCGATGAAGTTTAAAGCTATTTTAATGATTTAATTCACAAGATAGCTTCAAATTTTGTCGAGATATGAACTGTGTAAATTAAAAAGTCTTGAAGAATTTAAATAACACAAATAAAATTATAGAGTTTTAGAAACCAAATAATGAACTGGGATATTAAACAAAAGTAGAAAAGACAGAAATTAAATTATATGACAAAATTTTGAAAGTATTCGCAACAGTTCAGAGTATTTAAAAAATGATTCAATTATCAATTAAACAAAATTAGAATAGTCAATAATTCAGAACGCATATTTTACAATTATAATTAAATTAAAGTATTACTAAAGTTTAAAAACTTTTAAATTATTTTAGAATAATTTGAAAATATGGCATAAACTTAATAAAAGTAATATTTTCATGTAATAAAATATTAGAATTAAGTGCTGTGATATTCATAGTACTAAACCAATTCAAACTAATTCGAATTGATTAAACTTTGACAAAATTAAAGTATTTATTAAGACAAACGAAAAAAAATATATAAATAAAAATCAAACATAAAAAAGAATAAAAAATAAAAATATAAAAATAAAAATATATAAAAATGTATAAAATAAAAAATAAGATATATTTAAAATAAAGGGCGAATCTATTTGTAACTGTGGTTACAGTTCCGAGCCAATCAAATTGCTAGATTAGGTATGACAAAAAAATTCGAAAATTACAAATTGCAATAACTTCAAATTGTGCCTATGAAACCAATATTTTTTTCTAGCTAAAAATGCTTCTTAAGGTGTTTTATTATATAATAAACCTTCTTCTAACTCTAAATCTAACCCTAACCCTAATCTGGTTACTGTTACCGCCGGTGACAAGCACATTTTTTCTAAAATAAAATAAAAAAATATAAAAACGTAATAGAAATAAAAAAAACAATATACATATATGTAATAAAATAAAAAAATATAAAAACGTATAGAAATAAAAAATGTAAAAAAAATTATTTTATTCGTGATAACCAGCATCTTCAGAATGAGATTGTGTTGGCAGGAGGCTTGAAGATGAGGAAGGAGGCAGATTATCCTAGCTTGTGGAATGCGGATTATCTTGCCTTTGTGTGAGATCTTGCGAATAATCTTCGGATGTATGTGAATGGTGGGGAGAATCAGGGCTTTGTGCAACTTGTTTGCCCTTTTTAGCAGTGCGGGATGTGTTGGGAGTAGGGTGGGGGCATAACCAAATTTTGCTATGCCCAATATGGGCATAAAACAGAGTTTGAGGCATGCCTAGGCATGCCCATGGGCATATTCAAAAATATTTATTTTTTTAAAAAAACTTAAATTATTTAATTTATAGTATTATAATATGTAGTACTAGGGCATTTTTAACCAATTAAAAACTAAGATTAGATAACATGCAGATTAGTTTGTATAACAAAAATAAAAATTAGTTATATCTTAAATTTTATTTAAAAAACTATTTTTTTGGTCTTTAATAAACAAATTTTTTTGTTATATTTTACTATAAATATTATTTAATTCTAATCTTTTATTATTACTCTTATCCTACTATTAAAAGATTTTAATTTTTGGTTTGATAAAAGTTGGTTTTATTTACTTGTTATACCAAATTTATTTATTATATAGAGAATAATACTTAGTGCTAAAATAATATTTTCTTATTTTATATTATAAATAATTTTTAACAATAATTATAAAAAACTAAAACAAATAAAAAATTAACTTTATTTTAAAAAAACTAAACAAATAAAAATAACTTTATTTATAAAATAATCAAATATTGAAATCATATTTAATATAATAAAAATTAATAATAAAAATTTGATTATTTCTTATATATTTATATATATTTAAAAATTTATTTATATATATCTGATATATGCCCATATAGGCATATAAAAATATTCATGCCCATAGGCATGCCCAGGGGGGCATGCCTGTGCTCTTATGCCCCCACCCTAGTTGGGAGCCCTCTTACGTTTTCGACCCGCTTACTAAATGATGCTTCGACTTGTTCATCTTCCGTTAAAGAATCCTCATCATCAGTAGCAGGAGGGAGACAAGCAGTACCAGCTATTAACTTATCCTTATTTAATTAAATTTACAAATATTAGAATTATTTTACGTATATTTAAATAATTTAAATATAATTAATTATATATTACTTACTATGTTTTTATTTAATCTATTTTTATTTCTTTTATCGCTCATAGTGAGCTTTTCATAATGTTCATGTAGCAATATTTGGCATACTGTTATTGTGTATGCCAATTGCATATTGGTGGGTGTAGAAGCTGGCCATGCCCTCGCAAGTATGCGCATAAAATAGGTCTCATCGGCATTATTTATATCTATGGGCTTAAAAGATTTTTATAGCATAATTTGGTTTTAGCGGATTGCTTCCATTCCGTAATAGTTTGTGGCATGGCGTTTGTGTTAATTGGGTCTAAGAGGGTCTCCCCAAAAACGGCAAAAAACTGATTCCTTTATTTTTGAAGAAACTCAACTTTAGCAAGTTCAATGCTGAGAAAGGAGCTAAAAAATAAATTTATGCAAATGAATTTAAAACAGTTCGAATTAGTTTGAAATACATTTATATTTTAAGAAACATATTTAAAAAAACGAAAATGCAATAATTTAACACAATGCGAATGTAATCGAATTTATGAAAAAATTTACAGGTTTTGCAAGTTTATCATCATAATATGTATTCCAATCTCTATCATCCATTCTATCGTAAAATTCTGCTTCATTTTCTAGAAGGTATTCCTCAGTTTCAGTTTTAAATTGATCCTCCGTAGGATAAATATGGTTTGCAATTAGCCATCTAGCTATT